>BMAU01003381.1:0-73902 GCA_019973935.1 Trichonephila clavipes | reverse complement strand
CAACCTTCAATAGCTTAATCACTTTTACTTAAAAAATATG
Source organism: Trichonephila clavipes (assembly GCA_019973935.1). Classification (NCBI taxonomy): domain Eukaryota; kingdom Metazoa; phylum Arthropoda; class Arachnida; order Araneae; family Nephilidae; genus Trichonephila; species Trichonephila clavipes. The sequence continues at coordinate 73,862 of BMAU01003381.1, read as the reverse complement.
TTGATCAAATCATAAAATATACTACTATTGAGATACATCAAAAACAGTCTATTCATTTGAAAAAAAAATGTCTAGAAATAAATAAAACACAATTTCAAACTCACTAATACTGTACGATTGTGTACCGATTATATCATTAAAGCCTTACTGAGAAAATACAGGGGGAATCTGACGTTGTTGTTGTATTAACATAGCTTTACTTTATCTTAGGAAACTGTCTTCACGTGGGAAGCTCACGTTTTTAATAGATCTATATACCTTTACCCTGTCTTTGAAGACCGTCCTTACTTAGGATGCTGACGCCTAGCTTTACTCTGTCTTTGGAGACCGTCCTTACTTAGGATGCTGATGCCTAGCTTTACCCTGTCTTAAGACACCATCCTTGCTTTGGATGCTGACGCTTGGCTTAATTCTCTCGTAGAAAACCGTCCTTTCTTAGGATGCTGACGCGTTGCTTTACTCTGTCTAGGAAACAATTTTTGCTTAGGATGTTGACGCATAACCTTACCTTGTCTAACACCGTCTTCATTTAGGAAGCTGATATTTTTATTGTGTCCACATAGCTGTACCCTCTCTTCGGAGACCGTTTTCATACAGGCGACTGGCGTTTTTATTGCATTAACTTGGTCTTCGGACATCGTTTGCGAATAAATTGCTCAATTATTTTGTGCTCATTTTTTAAATAAAAAAATATGCTGCAGTAAGATTCGCTGCTTTAACCACGTTTGATAAAAAAGATCTAAGATCAGATTTTTTTTAAGTGTACGAAGAATTTCTTTAAGTAATTTTTTAGTAGTTTTTAATTAAAATTTTTAAAAATAATAGTTATACTATGCTTTAAAAATTGATTATTCATTAAGAGCAAGTTGCAGATATGATTTTAAAAATTGCAATTCCGATACATTAATTTTTATTAGTCGGAAACAAATATTTTTTAGGAAATTGCAAGTTTACGAACATTTTTCTGAGTGTGTGAGAGACACTGCATAAGAAGAGAAAGTAATGCTACTTATAAAAAAAAATAATCGAACACCTAATTTTCGAATTTCAATATTCTCATACTTTTAAATAAATTATTAAACATTAATATATTTTGCAACTTATTTTATTGTTGTTTTCAATTGATGTTTAAAGTAACGTTTGAGGTAGTTTTAATTGCTTATGCAGCAAAAATATTATGTAAGGAAACTATAAATGCAATTCGATTTATTATTTTTATTATAAATGTGCAGTAACACCTGCTAAATTAGTAATGATACCCAGCTGGACTGCTTACCGTTTTATTATAAAGTGATTTTGAGAAAGGAAAATAGAATTTATAACTAGTGTAAAATTATATCCATCCGATAAAGCTAACTCGAAAAAAGAAAATATTTTTAGTTTAAAGAAATGTGGAGAATCTATACGTTTGTGCTCTGTAAAAGTTTCTATAGAATTGAATCAATAGTTTTCCTTTTTCATTTCGCCTGTAACTACTGCACAAGTACTCAGATTAGCTGGTTTTAAAGGCCATTCTGCAAAAAGTGATTTTATGTGATACCAAGGAATAGAAAACTGAGTTAGATCTCCCAAGTCAATGATAAAACAGCTAAAATTTTATTTGAATTGTTTGTTGTTTGTGCAAATGAGAGCCAGTTTCCCATTTTCGAGTGTAATAAGCATACAAAAGAATAGAGCAATTCAAAAGTGAAAAATGAATTTTATTCATAACATCTTATTTGGAATAGTGTATCACAGTAGTAAAATGAATAAAGGATGCATTTAAAAATGTCTAAAATGATGCTATGAAAATGATAAATTTAATAAAAGCAAGATAATTAAATTCCAGATTATTTGCTGTATTATGAGCAGAATTAGCTAGAAAATACAGAACCCTGTTTTTACATTTAGAATTCAGAGAGAGAGATTAATTTTAAATGAATCATGTTATAACAATGCGCTATGATTATGTGATGAAATATGTGGTTGCGAAGTTTATCTTATTAAGTTGACATGATTGCTGTTCTAAATGAAGTAAATATATTAAATGAATATATATTTTTCTAAAATTAAAGAAAAAAATGAATGCATTGGTTTCAAGAATTAACAGCAATTTGTATCTCTAGCACGATGATGGGCAATGTTTTGAAAAAACTAACACATTTCTAATGAATGAATTTAAATGGAAATGAATTATTTTAAAAGGACAGTGCTCAAACGTATATAATGTGCATAATTTTTCAACTAACAATGCATAATATTTCAACTAAAAATATACGAGAATATTTTCCAGGAGAGAAAACTAAGCAGGAATGAATAAAAAAAATTCTTTCGAGTACGATACTAAATCAGATATTTTGCTTCCCACACTCATAAGCATTTAAATGTTTTATGAAGTTAACTTCTTATGGCACGACAGGGGAAAGTTTTCGTTACGCGTTACCAGTTACGATTACGCGATAAAAGTAAGGTAGAAATGTGTAAGTTCCAAATTTCCTCGCGTTTTTAAGTACAGTTTGAAACAATAATGATAATAATAAATTTGTTAATTATATATATAATATTACTTTAAAATAAAACTTATTTATACAATTCAATACATATAAGCGGCAACGACTTCAATTCTTCTAAGATCGTAGATGGTTACATTTGACGATCTACCTAAAATACACTGCTGGCCACCGTAAATGCAACACCCTGAAGGAAGCATGCAAATAACATGAAATTTACAACTTGCATTAGCGGAGGTGATATGTGCAAATGATTAGAATTTCAGCACAGACACACATCACGCGCGCCTGTGGTGCCACCTCAAAGCGCTATTTAAGGCTTGGAGATTTCGACGATTTCAAGTTCGGCAATAGTGTTTTTTTTTCTCAAAACACGATCAGTTATGTCTCGTAAAAAACAGCGATCAACTTTTGATCAAGTATCCGAGTTCGACAGAGGAAGGATAGTGGCATATAGAGATTGTGGATTATGTTTCAGGGAAATCGGTAGTCGTGTTGGACGAAACCAAACAACTGTAATGCGGATATGTGAACGTTGGATGCAGGAGGATACGACGGACCGACGTGGTCGATCGCATCCACTTCAGTGCGCCACTTCACGTGAGGACAGGCAAATTGTGCGCATGGCAGTGACGGATCGCTCAGTCACATCACGAATCGTAGCACCGCTCATTGAGTCTGTAACGCATCCTTCAGTGTCTGCGCGTACCATTCGACGCCGTTTACAGCAGAGTGGCCTGTCCGCAAGACGTCCATTGCTTGGTCTACCCTTGACGCAGAACCACAGATGTCTCCGCCGCCAATGGTGCGATGAAAGAAGGATATGGGAGGCAGAATGGAATGAAGTTGTCTTTACTGACGAGTCACGCATCTGCCTGCAACACTACGATGGTCGGAGACACCGTGGAGAGAGGATGCTGAACAGCTGCGTTATGCGCCGCCACACTGGTCCTGCACCGGTAATTATGGTATGGGGCGGTATAGGATATCAATCTCACACTCTTCTAGTACGCATTTTCGGTACTTTAAACAGCCAGCGCTACATCTCCCAGGTGTTGGAACCAGTTGTCCTTCCTTACCTTCAGGGCTTGGCCACAAACATATTTCAACAGGATAATGCGTGACCACACGTGACACGCATTGTTCAAAGGTTCTTCGTCAATGGAAACACTGGACACTGTGGTTCCTCCTCCGAGGTATCTGGAGAGAGAGCCGAGGCCTTCCAGCTCTGTGGCCATGCCATAACGGATGGCGACCATCTGCTCGAATGCCCTTGACTCGGTGAATACCCGAATGACGACGTCGTCTGTCCATACTGGGAGGCAAATGGTCAAGAAGCCATGCACGGGCATTGGATGAATAAATAATAAATGGGGCTTCTTTTTTGCTCTTTTGTACATACCTGGGTGATCTGCCCTCGATGTACAGGGTTATTTTTGTCGGTTGATGAACAATGCATTAAGCTGGTATAAATTCACAGTTTTCATTCCTTCGATGCTTGTCATTATGCCATTTCTGTAAAAGTTTTGTAATCTCGTGATGATATATCAATCAAGTTTCCCTGCTTAAGTTTATCGAGTCACCTTCATTCTTATGTGGTTTAAAAACACCTCTTTCTCTTTAACAGTCTCCACATCAAATTCCTACAAAAAATTTGAAAGGATTTTAGCCACCATTATTCAGTATGGAAGCAAATCTTATTCGCATTCACTAATGGGCTCAATTCCTGACGGTCACATGATAAGGACAAATTCGTGTTCTCCATTTAATTCAAAACAAACTGACATTAGACTTGTATTTATTGTAAAATTTCAAATTTTGTAATTGGGTAAAGTTGTTTAAATGTAATTTAAAAAAGTTTCTTCAAAAAGATTTTAAAATTTAAAAAAATGCATTTTATGCATGTTCTTTTGAATGAATGGCATTATGTTATGTTATTTGCAAATATGTATATTATTATATTATGTATTTATTTGTTGTTGACAAATATGTACTTTTAGGAGAAAGTTTCTGCGAATAGAAAAAGTTGGCAACAATGAAGTGAATCGACTGGTTAGCTGAAAACAAGTGATTGCTTTTATCGTGTGACTTTGACGTCACATGAGCATTTGATCTGATTGGCTAGAAATACGTGGTGGTCAGTGTCATGTAACTATCACATCTCAGGAATTTAGCTCATTGATCGTCCCCACATCGATAGAGCAGTGTGTGCATCCCCATGGCTCCAAAAAATCTATCGCGAAATTCTTGTCCCATACAGCAACATGTTCTTTTTTAATTTGTGACACTCCGAACAATCGACTCCCATAATTCCCACACAATCTTATATATATTATTGTAATTTAACAATAAACTTCTCTTACAGTTAAATATATCAAAAACAACACCTAATCCAAGGATATACCTATGTGCCTGTTTTTGAAAAGTGCGAACATATTAAAAATCTAAATTTTTTAGGAAATCATTGACTTTTATGCGAGCTTCTTAAAAGAACTTTTCAAGCAGGTTTCTTCACTTTATCTTTTATCAATAAATTATATAAGCAGTGCAAAAATATTTTTTGACCCATTGTTGGCAAATTTTGAAAAAAAAAGAAATTTTTTCCTTGAGAATCACATGGCCTTTATTGTGGCTGCAACCAGCTTACTATTATTTATATCACGTGAGCTTTTGAGCTCCTCTTGGAAACTTGACTTACTTGCTAGCCTGACTTTATGCAAATTTACAAGTGTGCATAAAGGTTCAATCTTTATAGAGTACTCCACAGAATGGTGCAGTTCTTAACAACACAGACTGAATAGCCTTTACTACATACTTTCTGCAATAATTCAGGAAACATAGCTCGTGTGTTAATTTGTTATTTATTTCGGGTTAGAAAGTTGTCATACTAATGTCAAATAATTGAATTTTATGAAGGGACTCAGTACTGTAGTTCTTTTCATCAAAAGTTAGTACTGTTTCAGATAATTTCTGACATCGTTTCTTACTGTTTTAGATGACATCTTTTTTCCTTTTAACACGATGACTTTTAGTTTTTCCATATGTGGCTGTTATAAAATACAAACATATTACTTTTATACACAAACAAAATTTGAAATGATCTTCAGTTCTGAATAGAGTTATTTGCTTTGGTAAAATCAAACATATGTTTAAATAAATTTGAAAGAAAATTGCACGCGCAAGTCTGGATGAATTATAAACAAACAAAACTGATTACAGTCTGAAACTCTTTGTTTCCATTCTGCACTTGATAAATCTATATTTGAAATAAAAATAAGTGAGGCTTTGTCAAAAGTAAAAAAAAATGAAATTTTTATCAAATTACACGGCAGCTTTGTTCGTATGACAGTATAATGTAAGCAAAAGTCTTGGGCATGGATTATAGGAAACCAAAAATATCCAAAACTCAGTAAAAACATACATGAAACTGAAATTATTCTGCGTGTGGTTGATAGAGAAGTTAATGTAGTATTAAAATAAAATCCAAGAAAATAGCTTTTAATATTTTGATCAATTTTCCCCATTTTAAATGTCCATTGTTGCTTTGGTCTTATAATGTCCCCTTTCCCATTAATCTTACTGTTGCGTCCGCGTGAAATGTCCGTCATATGTGTGCGGCCCGACAGGAAATAAGGTTGAGTGCCCTTGACCTACCGTATCAATTTATCCTACTGTCCCGAATCGGCTACGGTTTGATTGCTAAAGAATCTGTTTGCAACACAAATTCGATCCGGTTCACTAAACTGCATTCAAAACTGCTGAGAGGCAATTTGTACAATACCAAAACAGTGTCCATTTACGGTGGTAATCAAGTACTTCCAGACTTTAGCGCGTAAGAAATTACTTTTTTAGTTGTTAAAAATTTTTATCTGTTCCTTTTCATCTTTTAACTCTTTCATGCGCTGAATTTTTGACAGAAAAAATGCACTAGAGGGAAATACAGTCGGACCTTTATGTAACGAAGTCGCTACATCCCGAAAAAAAATTCTTTATATAGAGGTTCAGCTCTTTCAATTTTCCTTATAAACCCCATAAAACAAATTTTAAATTCATTAACACAATACGTTTTTAAAAAAGTGATTATTCACACGTTTTTGGAAATTAATATATATTTATTCTGTATATCTTACCTATAAAAAAAAAAGAAAAACTGCAAAAAAAGTTTCTTGGCACCTTTATCCACTTCCTGAAGAATCAAATTTTTTTCTTTGTTGCTCAAGCACATACATTTTCGAGCTACAAGAAATGAAGTTACCAGTACGACTGATGAATACTACAAATGAACGGAGACTACTTCAAGGACACGAGACTCCACTGAGGGTGAAAGGGGATACCGAAGATCTGTTCAGTGAACTGGACAATGCTAGTTAAAGGTTGCACTTCTTGGATGAAATGCCCCAAATTCTATTGCTCTCGGCGAGTTAAGCACCTAATAAAGCCAGTTCAGAATTTATGACCATCACAAAGTGTACTCAAGAGCGAGTAACTCGAAAAAAACGTCCAGGAATACTTCAAAAATAGAAAGACAAAAAATTAAATCACATGGAAAAAAGTTCGTTACATAGAAAATACACTTCGCTATTGGGAGGTTATTTTACAAAGAAAATCGTGAAATGTTCTCTTGGTTCCAGTAAAGAGTTACCTATATAGAAAAATTTGCAATACAGAGGTTCGTTATATGGAAGTTCGATTGTAATTACAAATATTTTAGATAAACCTCACCAAACTATAACTATTAAGCAAAAGCTGGTACAAATTAATAATATTGAACATTTCTTCAAAGTAAGGTTATCCAAAGATTTTAAAACTTTGTACCACCATGTTTCAAGCAGCATGATAGTTCTGGAAACATGATGTGTTTTCTTCTTTAAACAAAATGGAACTCTGCAAACACAACACATCCATTCTTTTATTGTTTAAAAATTAATAAATATGCTTCTTCATCTTATACTGTTATTCAACATATACGAGGGCTGTTAAATAAGTATAAGACTAAAATTGTAAAAAATACAGAATATCTTTTATCGTCATCATTTACATGATATTTTTCAGAATAACTTCCGCGGCACATAATACATTTATCCCAACGTTCTGTTCACTTCTTAAAAACATGTAAAAGTCCGTTTTGTGAGAGCCTTTTTAAAACGGCCTCCACAGCCTTTACACATGCTTTGTTGTTTGCAAAACGTTTGCCTCGTAATGGTTTCTAAAGTTGAAGAAACAGGCAGAAATCGCATGGAGTGAGATTAGGACTGTATGGAGGGCGTGGTAAAATCTCTACGTTTTTAAGCAGCGAAACATCCAGTACGCAACGAGCAATATGTGGTCAGACATTGTCATGGTGCAATAGAAAGTCATTTAGGAGCAATGGACGTTTCCTTTTAACGTGCTGTAACATAGTTCGCAGGACATTTGTGTAGTACGAGCCGTTTAAGGTAGTACCGGGTTTGATAGCATGTTGATACACTATTCCTTCATAATAAAAAAAATATGGTCATAACTTACCAGCCGATTTCACAGTTTTGGCTTTCTTGGGAGTAGGTGAAGATGGATGTTTCCATTCACTGCTTTGTTTTTTTATGGTTGGATCATAATGATGCAACCAAGCTTCGTTTGTTGTGATTAATCGTTTTAAGATATTGTCGCCTTCTTGTATCAATCTTTAATCATATTATATCATATCAAAGGTCCTGATGCTGATTTTTGCTTCCATTTCAACAACTGGTCGCGTCTCGTAGGCGCCCGCAAACACGCTTCAGTTCGATTACGCGATACTCAAGTGCATGAGTCTATACACGCCATCTATCGGTAGCTTTTGTTAATACAGACAACAAACATTTCTTATGCTTCAGAAATTAACATTCTGATGAGTGGTTTCACGGCAGTAAAATTAGTCTTACTACTTATGGAACAGACTACATATATTAAAACATTTTCAGTTTTTCCTCATCTAATGTTGTAAGCTTAATTTTAGTTTAGCCCTAATTTACCTAATGTTAGTTTAAATTTTAAATATTATATTCTTGACATTATTTTTTACCTAGTTTTTATTTAGTCAACATATATGATAAATGTACCTATTTTTCCCCTGAAAACGAGCTGTAACTCATTCAGGACATTTGTATAATTTTTTATGTACTATTATGTAATAAGTAATATTATTATTTAAAAGATGTAACGTATAACAAATCTATCTGGCATAATAAGCATGTCCATTATTGCAAAAAAATAAGCGGAATGCATTTTGTATTTGTAGAGAAGATGACCTTCAATAACGCGGTGGTACATTTTTTGGACTCATATTTTCCCTCTAGCAATGCATAAGTGAGGTACTAATTATTGTAATATTGCCTTATTTAGTTACATAAAATATACGTACTTGCCTGATTTGTATAAAATATTACAAGAATCACTTTCATTTACGCTTAAAAATACACAACATGCAGCCACTTCCAAAAAATACCACTCAACAGACTCAGCTGACTAAATTTTGTACGAACGACAATCGGAATGTGCTGGGTCCGGAATGAATGGTGGATGCGTCAGGATTTCCCAGTCTTGATCTGAGTTTCTGGCCACTTTTCAGAGCAGCATATGGTCTGTCCTATTTTGACTATCACCAACTTCTTTTCTCAGAGAGCTGTTTATAATTATCCAACTGCTGACAGTACCTCTCCGAATAGCTTTTCGTTCGGTTTCAACGGCTGAAGATGTATTGAAACTCGAATGTCCCACCACGTCTTAAGATTTTGTTGAGACCTTGAGCCCAGAGACAGCTTAAGATTTTTTGAGGCCCTGGACCCCTCTTTAAAAGTAGGCCCTACGTGTGACCCACTGGCGTAGCTAGTTCTGAGTAGGCCCCGTATCAAAGCTGCTTCGGGGCCCTCTTTTAGAAATTAAAGGCTTCTTAGTGGTAGTGTATTACACATGTTGGGGCCCCTGTAGCTCGAGGCCTCCTATCATTGATACTGCGGTAGCTGCGCCTCTGCTGTGACCTTTAAAGTAGACCCTGTACAGCATGCATTGTCAAATACTCGCACAAACGGTAATATGCAACCAATAAATGCTCATGGCTAAAGCGACGTCTTAAATCATGGGGTAACTGGGTCCGGGTCCAGGGACTCGGCTGCAAAAGGAATCTCGTCTTGTTCTCGACTCAACCTTAATTCGAACAATTACAACTGTCAAATGTTATTTCTGGTTTTATTCTCCGAAAAACTGAGAATTCCGGACGATATGTCAACTGGCTACATGTGATGACCGTCGTCCATGTACAAATCTTGACCTACCACTAAACTCTATCATTACTCAAGCAGTATCGAACGAGCCGGCGTGTGCGATTGTAAGTCATGCACATTTGTTTGTACGAGTATTTGAGAACATATGCTATGTACTGTCTCTTTTTAAGGGTCATAGTTGGGACGTAGTTTTGTGTAGGGACCCAGGGCCTAAAAATATTGTAAGACGTCCCTGTATGGCTCACAGACCAGCTCGACCGATGGCAGCATCTCGACCATATGATTTGACTGTTCATTTATTGCATTAGGCCTAGGCCTAGACATGGACAACGAGGATGCCACTGTAGCCAATTGATATGTAGTTTGAAATTCCCTGTTTTTCGGACAGAGAGAGAGAATATGTACTGAAATAATATTCGAACATTAACCTAGACTTCAACAAAGACCTAGAAAATCACCTTTTGTGGAATGTACAACGGATGACGAAGAAATGATTGATGACGCGGAGGAAGATGAATTTGCTTCGAACCCTGATTATGTGAAAAAAGATGGGGAAACATATTTCAGGGGATCGTTACTTTTAACACCAACCAGAAATAGAGAATAACTTTTTTACAATACTTACCGAACTTCGTGGGGAATTCCCCCACTAATCTCTGTATTTTTCAAATTGATTAAAAATGACTTTTATATAAAATTTGAGATTTTTTCCTTTCTTTAAACTGAAATTGAAACAAACTTTTTAATGATTTTATACTTTTAATGTTTTTACGAATGTTTGGCGCAGTTTAGCCAAAAATGGTTCTTGCGCCAATAACCCCAACTCTCACTCGAACATTAAAATTATTCGGATCATGTTCTTATTAAGGATGAGTCGGAACGAAAAGAGGCCCCCCACGGAGGGTGAGGCCCTGGGCCCACGCTTTAAGGCGTTCCTGACTCAGGTTCAACTTCGGTTTAGAGGTGGTAGGAGCAGGTTTTCCGGGTTAAGAATTCAATTTTTTGTATAATTTTGTCTATGACAAGCCCATGGAAGACACTAGTAATTATTAATCTTGTTCTTAACATAGAATTGATAAATTAGTTATCAAATACATTATGCAGTACTAATGCATTTATAAGTATATTATATCAATGTAAATGTGTATTTTACTTTTTTATTATGTCAAAATGTATTTTGTTTTGCTTCCTGTCAGTAAATTTGCAATTTTTTTAATCTTTTATTTTTGACTTTTTGATATGCTCGCCCCCTTGTAAGGCTATCATGCCCCCAAGGGGGTTGGGCCCAACAGTTTGAGGAACGCTGCCTTACGATATTTTCATAGGTAATCCACTTTTCACACACATCCCCAGTTATCATCTGCTCTAAGAAAGGTTCGATTTGTTCGGCAGAGATGTTCTCATACGTTGACATGCGATAATTCAAAGTCTCATTTAGATTATGTAGCGTCCATCTCGAATACAGTGAAATATGTTTAACGCGAAAGCGCTTAAGACGAAATATCGGGTAACACGAAGTAATACAACGATCCCGACAAACTACTATGTATTTTCATGTTTTTTTCCCTCTTAACACGTACAAACACCCATACAAAATGCAGTGGCGTAATTCAACTTTATCAGTAGTCCTGGGTACACGACCCCGAATCTCCCTTAATACTAATATGAATCATCTTCGAATTAGTTTTTATTGCTGCATTGATTTTACAACCGAAACTTCAAGCAAGGAATTGATCAAATAGAGAAGTGGTCTTCAAACTTTCTTGCCTCCCGGAACCCTAAACACTGTTACGATGTTTTCGGGGAACGCAATCCCACCCTTACAAGAACATACCTCAAAGTAATTTTTGAAGTAGAAAAGCATGTTATTGGTACTTTATGTAAAACATTTAAATGAAAGCGTAGTATTTTCTATAAAATTTATTTAATATAATTTAAGAGGACTTGGTACCCTAAAAATCACAAACCTTTCGGTTTTTTTTATTTTCATTTAATCTTATTCTTTGCATTATTATCTTTCGATTGATATATCACTTGTGCATGTCGGAAAGTTAGAAGTTGAATAAAACTTCATTTGAAAACAAATTAGGCAATTCAGCCACACCCCCATTTTAGAAAAAAAAAGCTAAAAAATGCGTTATGATAAAAAAATCTATTTTATAAATAGAAATAATAACTATAAAAAAAGAATGTGTAGTATTAAAAGCAGAATATTTCCGAGGCAATACAATAATGTAATTTTTCTTCCTTGTGAAATGTGTGCATGTAAAATTTTTAAATTAAGGCATTTTATATTAATAATTTTATAATTTCAGTTCTTATTCCTCATATATTTTTCATACAAATGTAATACTTTAATATTATAAGAAGAAAAACAGCTAAAATTTCTGTCGTGACAGAAAAAAAAAATTTTTTTTAAGTTTTTCTTGAGTTTTCTTGTGCAATTAGTACTCTCTAAAAGTTGATCATTTATAAAAATGTGTGGGTTGAAAACATATGAAAATGCAATTATTTTAAAGAAAAACGTATAAGTAATATCTTAAAGTGGTATTTTAAGTTTAATTACGCTTATAATAATTATTTTTTCAGAATTATAAACTTTAAAGTGGTTTTTCTCAGTTTGTGTTTTTCGAAACCTTAGTGCATTCAAAATGCTACTCCTTCGACAATTATTTACCAATCACTTCAATTTTTTTTCCTGCGTGTTAAAAATAAAGCATGTAATAAAAAATTAGGGATCCATTTTGCTATAAACTGAATACTTTTTTTTTTCTTAAAAAAATAAAATGTAAGACATGTTGGCTTTTTCGTTGATTTTTAGCCTGTATATCAACATTTTATTTTTTTTCTCGAAAACGAATGAAGTTATTCTAAAATCGATCCCTAAAGTTGTTAAGAATATCCATAAGAATATTATAAAAAAATTTCAGGTCAAGAAATTAATTTTTACAAAAAGAGTAGGATTTTAAAATTTTCCCAATTTTCTTCAAAAAATTTAAATTTTTAAAATTGTGTGAATAATATATGAAAATTTTCATCTGGTAACATTTTCTTGAATAGAAACATTGTATAAAGTGTTAAAATATAATTTTTAAATACGTAAATAAAGAAGTTTGCTCAAAGGGTGCCAAGTCCCTTAATATCAATATAATTTAGTATTTATTCCTTCTTCAGTGACACGACAGCCCAGGGTGGGCCTTGACCTTCTCAAGAAGCCTTTTTCAGGCTAGCCTTCTTCCTGTTAGTGTACTTCAATTCCTAGTTCTCAAAACTAGGAGATTTTTTTCTAGTCCATCAATCCATCTAGATTTGGCCTGCCCTTTCTTCGTGTGCCAATTGGTTGGGCATTTTTAATGGTGCGGTCTTCATTCGGTCTGATAACGTAAACTGCCCATTTAATTCGTTGTATTTTGATGAAGTTAACAATGGCAGATTCTTTATATGATTAATTGAGCTCTAAATTTGATTCTCTCTTTGGCATGTTCCCTTTTCTTGAATTGCTCCAAAAATAAATCTTCCTTCCGTAGGTGCTTATCATGTTCTCATCTGTTCGAGACATGGATCAAGTTTCACATACATAAGTTAATACTGATCTAAAAAGACTTTTATACAATAGAACCTTTTTTTGTTTCTCTTTTGATTAAATTTGGTTTCATATATTTTCGGTAGTATATTTACTAACATTAATTAATGCTCCAGATGTAATGCTCTCCTAACCACGCATTTTATTTAGTAAATGGGATGTGCTTAGCTTTTTTTCCCACAAACTGTCAAAGTCTAGGTATTTGAAATGATCTGAAGGGACATTTCATTTATGCGTATAATTTGTTTTTATCCCCCCTCCCATGCATTTAAAAAATTTCTCACTTAAAATCTGGCAATAACTTACTTATTACACTCAGATTTAGCGCGGGCTCTGCATTTTCAAGTGCAGTTTTTAGGTATTTTGTAATGGATTTAGATATTCCTATCCATTACTTTCAATAGGTTTTTGCTCAGTATTATTTACATAAAGGGGGAGGGTTGGCTGGCCAAAAAATATGTTCAACCCCACTTTTATATAAATTATTTTATATATTAGCTGTCCTAAGTCAGCAATGTTTATAAAACTGCAGCATCCATTTTATAATTTTTAATCTAGTGTCCTTCATTGTATGATCTCTTTAGTGTCTCTGTGTTTTTTTTTTTTTCGAATGTGATTGATGAATGTTTATCTCTTGTTTATAGAGAATTAGACTATATATATATATATATATATATATATATATATATATATATATAATAACTAAAATATATTTTAAAATATATTTTGATCTACTTTAAATATTATTTTAAGATATAAATTTCTAAGGCTGTATATATGGAATATGTAGTTGTGTAGCTACCATCGAATCAATGATACGGGACCCTCAAGTTACAGGAGCCCCAACATACGTAAACAAAAAGTCGTAAAATATTAACGAGGCCCAAAAAGGGCCCCAAGAAATTTTTGATGTGGGGCCCACTCAGGACTAGCTACGCCAGTGAGAAACCCCAAAACACCTTATTGTCCTACGGGTTCCGTGAGTTGAAAAAGTTCGAAGACCATTACTCAAAAAATATTATGGGAAAAATTAATAGTTTTTTTCAAAAAATATTTGCTTAGTCAAGAAAATTCCAAATTTTTAAATTTTTTTGAAAGGGAAAAGTCATTCAATAATTATATTCTGATTGAAATATACCACAAACAAGGATGAATTTAAATAACTATTAATTTCATGTTTTAGTTTGACCAAGGTAATATTTTACCCAATTTATTTGTAATATTTAAACTCATTTACATACAATTTCTCTAATTCTAAACTATTCAAATTCTAAATTCTAATTCAAAATATCTTAATACTAACGATTTCCTTGATTTCTTATGATATTTAACTTTAATTAGAAGTTGAAATAAAATTAGCAAACTCCGAATAAAAAATTAGGATTTCTTATAATATCTCATAAAACTGTGAGGATCGAAATAGTCATGTGATAGAAAGAGAATCTGCATTTTTCTAAATCGAGTATGGTTTGGCGACTTTGACTAATTACACAATATAATCTGATTTCCCTGCAAAATTTTTTTGTCCAATAGCAGGCGAGAAAAAATATGTTGATTGCGCAGACGTTTTTTCCCTCCTCAGTGGAGTATAATCTACGTTTTGTTAATACAATTGAATGACTAATTAGGAGCAATTATTGTTCATATGTCGATAATCCGACTGCCATGTAAAAATAACAGTATTTTTAGGATCGCGCCAGATTCGAACGTAATTCTATCACTAAGAGTGGGTAATTTTTAAATTACTCCTGGTAAGGTTAGAATGTTGCTTGTATTAAAAGCATTATTTTTTTATTCATCGCCTTAAAATGAAATTTTCAATAGTGTTTACGATTATTCGAAAAAGCTGTGCTTCCATTGGCGTCATTACGATGCAGATAAATATTTTCTTTAGAGTAAAGAGATTCGTGTTTTTTTTTTCTTTCATAATTTAACTTATTTGAAGGAAAGAAAAAAACTACTAATAAATAAGAAATTTGAAATATTATACATCATAATTTTGATCATTTTTAAATTTTTGTTGATTTAAGGAATTTGATTGAAGATTCCATAACTGAATGCTGAGTATTCTTATAAACAAGAAATATTAATAGTAGAATTCTATTTCTAAGAATATTTCACGCTCATTTGTGTTTTGGAAAACTCATAATAAATTAAAGTTGACTTTATAACGATCTGATGAATATTTGTTGTATTTTTTAAAAAAATTGTCATCGAAAATCTGATATTAGTACGATACGCTCCAAAAAAAAAATTGTTGATACTCGCCAAGTCGGGCGATAATATTTTAATGTGGTTACTTTGATTTTTCGCTTTCATTTTGTGTGGTTGCCATCTCTCATTATTTTATCAAACTTTATTTTTTTATATTTATAAAAATTATTTTCAATTTTAATTTTTTTGTAGCAAATTTGTTTTTGTTTTTTGTGATTTTATTTTTTTATTATTATTTGTCTTTTTATTATTTATTCTTACGTATCTTATTTTACTACTTTTAATAATTATTACAGTATTCATATTATTAACTTTTATTTGTTTATATTTATGGCGTAATCGATATTAATTTCAAACGATTTTAATTCCATCTTTTTCAATAACTTAAATATTTCCCTACTTAGCGTTAGTCTAGATTGCAGCTTTCGTCTTCTGTCATTTATTAGAACATGGATATTTCGAACATTATCGGTAAGTATTATGATATTTTGTAAAAGAATATTAAAAGCTAAGCTTTAAATTTGTATGGTTGAAAAGGATTACCGAATTCGCACTTTCTGCCCACTTTGCTTTCGAATAATTTTTTTTAAAATCTTATTCTTGATAAAGATTTCGCTTATTTCAGCCGTCATGAAATTTGATAAGTGTGGCAGCAAAATGAAAACAGTTTACAGAGAGGTTAAGAAATTTGACTACCTTATGTTTTGTTGCGGATCTTAAGGTGCAAATTTGCGTGGTCACAATAATTAATCCATCAGATATAATTCAATTTCCCCTGCAAGTGAATTGCTATATTAAACTTTATTTTACTTCAGTTTTATTTTTAATTAATGCATTTTTAAATGTTTCTTGTTCAATGAAATTCACTAACGAAACTCGTAATTTTTGGATAGATTGAAAATTATTCGAATTATTTTCAATATATATTCGCTTTAATCGAATATATTAACAATGCATTCGAGGAACCGGATTCATAAACTTTCATAGCATTCACCATCAATCTTATTACATCCTGATAATACTTTCTTTTCTCGGCTTGAAATTTTAAATTTTTTTAAGTTATTTTTAATTATTTATTTATTTTCATTTTTTCCACATTCCACTTTAAATATTTTTTTTTTTTTTTTTTTTGCTTCTTTTCCAGCCATTTCTAATTTCCTCTTATTCTACTTCTTCAAGTACTGGTAATCATATTTCTCCGATTGGTTTTCCACAAAAAAAGTAAATACATTTTTGCTTATTTGTTCTTTACTACTTCGTTTGAAATTTGTGTAATTCTTTTCATTTTTTAAAGTGGCGGAATTTTTTAATAACTTTCCTATTGTAGCGTTTTTAGATTGTAAAGTTTCAAAGATTTATTTGGACAATGCACAATTTACTCGACAAAATATATATTCTTGCTTTTAAATGCATTAACATGCCCATCTTCTGTGTAACAAAATAATGTAGATGAGATTAAAAGAAAGTTTCAATAATCTGTTGCACCAATTCAGTTACAAGGAAAAAACGTTTTGAACACTAATACATAAATGGAATTTGATTTCGTATATGTTTTAATCTTTGGAGAAAATGAAAGTATTTGCTTGTACTGTTATGAATTTAAAACTTTCCTTATTTTAACTCATAACCCCTTAACCGGTTACAGCGTACGCTGTAACGGGAACTGATCCTTTTTCTTTCTTTGATTTGCACGTATTTTTAATTCTTATGGTGCTATTATTTAAAGCTATATAGCGTTTTGAAAAGTGATGCAGTTTGATTCCGAAATACTTATCTGGTATTTTCTTTGTGATTAAGTTGTAATTTTTCTTTTTGATTAATACAAAAATTTAGGTCCTTAAAATTGTGCTCTACAGCAAGCAGTGCTTTTGCTTGGTGCTAGTTTGATATCGGGGGTAATGGCGCCAAGTTGTTGTTTATGTTCACCAAGATGGACAATACCTTAGAAAAGTGTCTGATTTGCGTCCTTTATTATGGTCTTGTACTTTTGAATAATTTTAGTTCAGTTTTATTGGATTTTTCTCAAATCATCAAAGAATTGAATAGTCCTTGAAAGAAGGTAAGTATACTTTCTATAAATTAAAATATTCACTAGAATTCCGATTTGTATCGTGTACAGTAAAAATAATTCTAAACAAATGATTGGGGTGACTGAGTCCCCCCACACTACCATTAATATTAGTATCGAGTACGCGCCTGCTCCCGGGTTAAAACATTTTGAAGTCTTCTCGCTTTAAATGTTAAAAAGTAACACAATTATTCTTCATCGGAATTTTATATTCTTTTCATAATTTAACATTAATTCTAAATGCTAATTGTGTGAGGTTTAAAATTACAGTTCTTTTAAACAGTTATTTACAATTATAGCATTTATCTAAAAAAAGAAATCATTTTACATTTTTGTATACAATGTCGTGCACACAGTTTTACTCTCCTTACAGTTCAGCTATTATATCAAGAATAATGTTTTATGTTTTTAAAAAATGAACTCGTGCGAAGAGTCGGTGTTTCAGCCACTATACGTTTAATGTATCAGTACTGAAGAAGGTATTTTATAAATAATTTCTTATTACTGAATTTGGCCGCGGTAGCTGAGTGGTATAGGTATCGGATCGTGGCTTTCCTTGTCACGAGTTCGAGCCCAGTACCACTAAAGACCCACCGTGTAGGGCAGCGATGCACGTTAAATCTGTTGAGAGTTGAAACGTTTTCCCGTTGGTGTGGTGTGGTAGTTAGGAGAGAGGGGTGCCAGCTCAGGTGTCATCCACGTCACTTGATCATGGTTCAAAATTACGAGGTCCGTCGGCAAAAGCCCTCGTGCAGCTGAACAGTGCGACGTTAATATTCAATCAATCAATCTTATTACTAAATTAAGAACAAGTTTATAATTTATTAGGGACTTCCACGGGCTTGTCTTGTAGAGGAAAGTTTTTCAAAGGAAGGTTTAATATCAGAAATTGACACTTAAAGAGTTATTTTTCTATATTTAGCTGAGATCTACATTTTGTCTTCAAGGCATCCACTGCAGAAAATATCCGGTTTGAAAAAGGTAGGATGTTGAAAATGGTAATAGTATACGAAGTGCTTTTGTTTTCAGTACAGATAATTCCTCATCCACCTCTACCCCAAATTCAAAGAGCGATTTATTACAAAATTGCCTTTTAATTTTTTCACTGGATGTGAAATCTATGAAGATTTCTTCTTCGGAAGTTGAGAGCCCTTCTGGAGTATCTTGAAATAGATCCCTAATCCACTCGTAACTTGCTACCAAGCTGTCCTCATCCAGAAAATACTTTTTAAAATTCTTTGCCAACATAGCTAAATGATTTTACATGTTTTAAAAACAACTTTCACATGTTGTTCTACAGATTTGTAAGTTTTAACACATATCGAGCTGGGGCTTTTTTTCCATCATTTACTTCAGTAGTGGTAAATCCAAAATTTAAGTATTTTTGAGAAGATCGCCTTGATTTCATTTTCAGAACCATGCTCGTTCGTCTGTGTACTTGTTGATTCTTTATTATGATCGAATGTTTGCTTACGACTTAAAAATGTATGTATGACAGTGCTTCTCAAACTTTCACTACTGGCGCCCCCCTTTTCAATCACAATTTTTATCGCGCCCCCCTTATACATTAATAACGTACTGAATGCAATAATAATGCACTTTAACGCTAAAGCAACAATCTTTATTATAATCCGTACAAATTCATGACAAGAGTATTAAATTTCGTACATGTTACTTTTGAGTAAAAAAAAAAATTAAGTGATAGGATAATTATTATGTTATTTTTTTTCCTTTCTCTAATTTTTAAATTGGAACATATTGCAAAATGCGGTGGTTGCTTAGAAGACAAAATATAGATATCAGCTAAATGTAGAAAAAGAACTCAAAGGGTCAATTTCTAATCATAAGCATTCCTTTGAAAAACTTTGCTCTGTAAGACAAGCCCATGGAAGTACCGACTGAAGGACCCGCTCTTTGCCCGAGTTCATTTATAAGAAAATTAAACATTATTGATATAATCGCTTAATTGTAAGGAGAATAAAGCCAAGTGTGCGACCATGTTTACAAGAATGTAAAATGATTTTTTAAATGATTGCTCAAATTATAATTAGTTTTAAGCGAACTGTGATTTTAAGTCTCAAAGAATTAGCATTTAGAATTGATGTTGAATAATGAACAATAAAAAAATTCCGATGAAGAATAATTGTATTATTTTTAATATTTAAAGTGAAAAAAATACTTCAACATGTTTTAACCCTGGAGCAGGCACGCACTCGATACTAATGGTCGAGCGGAGTTATTTGAGTCACCCCACAATCCTTTTTTATAATTATTTTTATAGTACACAATAAATATCGTAATTCCAGTGAATAATTTCATAAACAGAAAATATACTCACCTACTTTCAAGGACACAGAAAACATTTCGGAAAAAAGTTATCACACCGGGAACTCAGACAAAACAAGTACCTAAAGATCATAAAAAAAAACGTCTGTCACTCCCAAAAAGAGGGAGATATGTGACAAATATATTTTAGTTCACGTTAAGATTGTCAAGCAGGAGGATAGTGTGTCAGGGCCATTGGTAACAATTAAACAATTTTGCCAGAATTACCGATTTCGTGCACTGTGTGCTCGACGTGACCGCTCCCGGATTAAAAGTGTATTTATTACGATATGGATGTTCTAAAAATTATGTAAAACGTTTTTCATTATGCTTGGCTTAGTAATCCTTCAAACTTCCCTAAATGAAAACAAATACATAAGAGCAGGGACGTAACTAACCGTACAAGTAAGCTCGAAGGTCAAACCGCAGCAAATACATTCTGCTACCTACAGCTGATGGCAATAATATATAACAGTGATGAACTTTTTATCTTCATAAAATGTTTTTTGATTATGGCTCTGGATTTTGTCTTTCCTCTAAAAGAGTAGCATTTTCGCTTTGAAAAGGAAACGTAATAAAAAATTTCTCATCATGGGATTACAGCAAATCGAATAAAACGTTTTTTTATTTGGTTATAGTATCAAAGATAGCTAAAAAAATGAGGTTTTGAAGTAAAAGCTTTTTATTTTTGATCATGTAAAATCGCAGATAATATATTATATATATATATATATATATATATATATATATATATTATATTCCGTGTGAATGTGTATATTTTTTTATTATGTCAGAAATTTTTTAGTTTTTTCTTCATTCTAGTAAATAAATTTTTTTTGAAACTTTTATTTTCGATATTCTCGCGCCCCACATCGCGCCCCCCAGGGCGCGCCCCACAGTGAGAAACACTGATGTATGATATTGTTTTAATCTACTGCCGTAAATACTTAATTACCGGGAATTACAATTAACGTGGAAATTTAAAAAAATGTACATTCAAGCTAGATTCGGTGGCTATAGGAGTATCGAGTCGACCAAAACTGACTAAAATTGTACGAGGAAAAGCATTTTTACATGTTTTGCGCAGACGTCGGATAGGTTGCCCAGACTCACGCAAACGTTCCCTATAATGCCAGATGTGATGGATATGATAGAGAGCGACATTGACTAGACTATTTTTCTAATGACATTTGTACTTTGAGAAATGAATGCTGAAGGAAATAAATCTTTAATTAAATACATCATTTTGCGATCTGTTCCAATTTAAAAATTAGAGAAAAAAAAAATAACATAATTCTAAGTAATATATATTTTAAGTAATTTTCTTAAAATATATATTACTTAAAAGTTATATATACACAAAATTTAATATACTTATCGTATTAATTTGTACGGTTTATAATTAAGATCGTATTATAACTTTAGCGTCTCTCTCAAAGTGCATTTTTATTGCAGTAAATACATTATTGTTGTACAGGGGGACGACGACAAAAATTATGATTGAAAATTGGGTCGCCAGTATTGAAAGTTTGAGAAACATTGCTTTTAATGTATGAGTGGTGCACAGAGTATTTTATGACTAATTAATTAATACTAAATTAAGAACAAGTTTAATAATTATTAGCTACTTCCATGGGCTTGTCTTACAGAGCAAAGTTTTTTGAAAGAGTTTTAAGATAAGAAATTGACCCTCTGAGTTCATTTTCTATATTTAGCTGATATCTATATTTTGTCTTCTAAGCAACCACCGCATTTTGTAATATGTTCCAATTTAAAAATCAGAGAAAGGAAAAAAAATAACTTAGTAATTATCCTATTACTTAACTTTTTTTGCTTAAAAGTAACATATACAAAATTTAATATTTATGTCATGAATTTGTACGGTTTATAATAAATATTGTTGCTTTATCGTAAAAGTGCATTATTATTGCATTCAGTGAATTATTATGTATAGGGGGCGCGATAAAAATTTTGATTGAAAAGGGGGGCGCAGTATTGAAAGTTTGAGAAACACTGCCTTACCTTAATATTTTTATCGTCTGTCTATGTGGTTGCTATGGGGATAACTTATATTAGAAATAACTTTTATTTTTTCCCCGCTGTAATCCTATTAATTTTAGATGATTTTAATTGATTTCTGTAAAAATTTAACCTTTTCCAGTGTCATTTTTCTATTGTTTGCATCTTCTGTTTAATTCTGTGCTATTTTCGAATATGGATATTTCTAAAATGAGTGAGAACTAGAATTCTTTTTTCTTAAAAGAACGTGTTGTGTTTTTAATTATCGCTATAAATCGTTTATTTTCGTTTTATTTTACGCTTTAAAAATGCTTTTTTTTACGTACTTTGTTCGATGAAATTCGTTGAAGGAACTTTCAGTGCAAGTTTCATATTGCAAGCTTTCACTACTTTGTAATTGATATTCCTTAATTAATTTTAACATACATCATGTAATTATTTTATTCATAATGTAATACAAAAATGCAATTATTACTATGTGTGTAATAATCACATAATACTCGTTATTTATAATTGTTTCTTTTAACATTTATTTATAAATATTATTACATATTTTATTATTTATTTATAATTATTATTGTTATTTATTTATAACTAATATTGTTATTTATTTATAATTAATGTTGTTATTTATTTATAATTAATATTGTTATTTATTTATAATTATTATTGTTATTTATTTATAATTATTATTTTTATTTATTTATAATTATTTTTGTTGGTAATTTATAGCTATTCTTATGTTATTTATTTATAATTATGTAATACGAGTAATTTATGCATTATTTTTATTTTTTTTACAATTCGATGATTATTCTTTTTTATAATTACTATTAAATTATATTTGGGTGAGGTCGATAGCTCTGATTTTAACCACAAATGGTGTGGTTATTCTAGAAATGTCTAGAACGGATTATGAGCAGACTTTGAGTTATGTATAACTTGACTGCTCAAGCAAAAGGCGTGGACTGTATACTTTAAAAATGGTTTGTTTATTGAGGACGGTAGGTACGTCCGCTCCGAGGATGCATTACAAGCATACTGACGAAATGTAAACAAGGAGGACTACTAGCGCCCTCTGCACATGCGGGTCGTAACAGAGTCCCCGCCATTGAAATGAAATTTCAATACAAATACATAATGCAATTGACGATACTTACATACAAAATACACAATATTTGCAAAGCAAAAGGCATGCACAATATTTACAGTACTTAAATGAAAAATACACAATATTTACAGTACTTAAATGAAAATACACAATATTTACAGTACTTAAATGAAAAATACACAATACATTTTATGACACTTAAATACGATTGAAGTTAATTTATACACATACAATAATTACTAATAACAAAATTCATACAGGTAATATACAAAGATTTCTGATTGTCCTTTTTAATATATTTCCGTTTGGCATACGCAGGTTCACAACTCGCACCTTACCATCGGTGCCAGGAAAAATTTCAGTTATTCTTCCGGTACTCCATTTCGTACTAGGAAGATTTTCGTCTTTGATTAAAACTAAGGTTCCTACAGAAACATTATTTTTGTTAAATTTCCACTTGTGACGTTCTTGTAAATTATTCAAATAATCGCGTTTCCAAAGCCTATATATATGTTGGGTAATTTTTTTACTCTTTCCCATCTCGACAACTGATTCTCGTTTATATTAGTTATTTGCGGTTCAACTATGGATGTTAGGGGTCTACCTACTAAGAAGTGTCCAGGGGTCAGTGTTTCGAAATCATCGAAATTTGACGTCAAAGGAGTGAGTGGTCGGGAATTTAGCACAGCCTCAATTTCACAAAGTATTGTGATGAACTCTTCGAGAGTTAAATGTGCGTTCCCCACGACTCTTTTTAAGTGGAATTTAAATGCCTTTACTCCTGCTTCCCATAGCCCTCCATGGTTTGGGGACCTGGGTGGGATAAAATTCCACTCTATCGATTCATTTGTCAAAAATTCTGCTAATGTGTGATCCGGTAATTTGATCATTTTGAACAATTTTTTAATTTCGGCATTTGCGCCAACAAATGTTTTAGCGTTGTCGGTGGTGATTTTTGCACACTTTCCTCTCCTACCAAAAAAACGTTTTAAACTTGCAATGAATGCTTGGGATGTGAGATCTGTCACAAAATCTAAATGAATTGCTTTTGTACATAAACATACATAGACTACTACATAAATTTTATTTAATGCCCCTTTTCTTTGATTTTTAAACTTAATGAAGAATGGGCCTGCAAAATCAACGCCCGTGACATTAAAGGGATAATTCGGTGTTACACGATCTCTCGGTAGGTTAGCCATAATTTGATTCATAGTGATGGGCTTGTTCTTAAAGCAATTCACACATTCATGAATAATTCTACGACAGTTATTTCTGCCATTGAGTGGCCAGAATTTTTGACGAACAAGATATAAAAGTGAGTGGGGTCCTGCATGCAAATATTTTTTTATGATAATGGCTCAATATAATATCAGTTAAAACGTTTCTACTAGGTAAAATTATGGGAAATTTAGCCTTCTCATTTAAATTTGAATTGGCAAGTCTGCCTCCTACTCTAATGATGTTGCTCTCATCAAGAAAAACATTAAGTGGAGTCAATTTGCTTTTCACAGGAATAGGCTCACCTGCCAACAATTTGCGCATTTCTTCATAGAACTCCCTTTCATGCAATGAGTGGATCAGCCAGTTCTCAGCATGACTTACCTCCTGTGAAGTAAGGGGTCCCTTTATCTTTGTAATTCTGGTTCTGCAGTTGTGTATGAATCTGTAAAGAAAACTTACAACACGAATTAATTTTACATAGTTGTTTGAAATATCAATAATGTTTTCAAGGAAATTGTTTTTAGTCACTGTCAATGTCAAGGAAATGTCCTCTTTTTTGGATTTGAGTTCTTTCTCATTTCCGTTAAATACACTCTTTCTGGGATCGCTTCATCTAGTCCTTTGGTCTGGAAGTCAATTTGACGTAGAAACGAGGATCCATTCCACCACTTGGAGTTGGTTGTAAGAGCGTCTACGCTGATTCCTCTCGTAAGTAGATCTGCTGGGTTGTCCTTGCCGGAACAGTGGAACCACGAGTTAGGATCGGTGAGGGGATTGGATTTCGCGAACCCTGTTCGCAACAAAGGGTTTCCATCTATGGCTTGGACCTTTGATCCAATGTAAGGTGACCTGAGAGTCCGTCCAGAAAAAGGCTCTGGTTGAACACTTCTGATCTAGGATTTTCTTGACTTCCTTTGCTAAGCGTGCAGCAAGCAGAGCGCCCATCAGTTCCAATCTAGGCAGGGATAACCTTTTCAGAGGTGCAACACGGCTCTTGGATGTTACAAGATCAACGCTGACTCTGTCCTTGTGCTTGACTCTCAAAAGGCGGCTGCTCCATATGCTTTTTGACTGGCATCAGAAAAGGTATGGATTTGGACTTCACTTGAATCTCCACTGGAATCGAGGATCTTTCGCGGAATCTTTAACTCTGATAAAAATGGAAGTTCTAACCACCATTGTGACCATACTGCATGAATATCTGGCGGTAGCTCGTCATCCCAGGATAACTTCCGTAGCCAAAGTTCTTGTAATAGGCATTTGAGCCTAATCGTGTAGGGTGACAAGAACCCAACTGGATCGTATATTTTCCCAGCTGATTGAAGTACAATTCTTTTTGTGATGGGTTTTGACGTGTCCAATTGCAGAAGTCCTTTAACATCAATTGTAAAATAGTCGTGGACAACATCCCATGGTATCCCTAAAACCTTTGACGAAGGGATTTTGGAACTGTCGTCCGGGTGACGAGGATGTGTCTCAAGGCCTTCCCTTTCCCAAGTTCTCATCAATGTTTGATCATTTGAATTCCATTTGCGTAATTTCATGCTGGCATTCTTCATGATTGTTTCAGCATCCTTTGATACTTTTAAGGCTTGGGAGATGTCATCAGCACCACTGATTACGTCATCAACATAGAGACAAGTGTCAAGCATTTCAGTTGCTGCTGGATATTGCTCACGGTAATTCTCGATGTGATGCTTAATTGTTGCGGAGAGCAAGAAGGGGCTTACGTTGACTCCAAACATCACACGCTTAAATCTATACACTTGAAACTTGTAGGGATCTGTTTGATTTGATCTAATGTCTGGAAACAAAAATCTAACTGCATCTCTGTCCTCGTCACGTAATGAGATTTGCAAGAATGCACGTTCTATATCTGCGGTGATAGCAATCGTGTTCAAGCGAAAAGAAATTATCAAGTGGAATATGTTTGGGTTTAAATTCTCACCTGACCATATACAGTCATTAAGAGATGGTTGTCCATCTTCATGGGAACTTGCATCGAAAACAATGCGCATTTTTGTAGTTAGGCTTTCTTGGCGAAAGACCGCTTGGTGCGGTAAATAGAATACTGCTCTATCAGTTGGTTTTTCAGTTTCTAGAACCCTTTCAATTATTCCTTGAGATTCATATTCTTTCAAAATTTCGGAATATTGTATGTACAGAGTTGGATCACGAATGAATCTTCTTGTTAAGGATTTTACACGTTTTCTGCTACGGAAAAATTGTCATTTAACTCTTGTGTATGGCTCTTCCAAGGAAACCCAACTTCATAACGACCACTATTGAAACGTACTGAAGATTTAAAATGTTGCATGGCTTGGTCGTCTGGGTCACAACTAGACTCTGCTTTAATTCCTATTGCTTCTAAATCCCAAAATTTTGTTAAATTTCTATCAACCTGATCTTGGATGAAATTGCAAAAATAATAGTTCGATGGTTCGTTTTGAATGGAACCTGTTACAATGTAACCAAATACGGAGTCCTGCAATATTATTGAATTGTCATGTAATTTTATTTGTTTACTTTTTAATAATTCATAAAATATTTCACCTCCCAGGAGAATATCAATTCGTTTGGGAATATTAAATTCCGCATCTGCATATCTTATATTTTGAGGCAATTTTATTTTTGTTAAATCAATGGCTGTGTAGGAACGCAACCAGTAATTTTAGGGACTATGAGAAAGTTAAGTTTTCTTTTAAATGAACTTCCGTTCGAAATTTCAGCGGAAATTCCTTTCCTCACTGAAATGCAAGCTCCATTCAAGCCTACAATAGTTGAATTCATAGAGTATTTTTTCCAACCCGAGGAAATTTGACGCTTCAAGCTACAAAGGCATTTCTGGCTCCCTGAATCGAGGATTGCGTTCATTATAAGCCAACCCCTGTCGCACTCTGAACTTTGACCTTCGCGGTCGAAAGCAAAATAGATTTCTCCCCACTCTCATTGTAAAGACACGTCGCGGCTGGACTCGGGTCATAAATGACCCCTGATGAACTCTGTAGAGAGGGGATATTTCTGTTTATCGCTCGGGGGACACTTGTTTTGCAAAGAAGAGAGTTGTGGTTCGCATTACAAACCCTACATTTCCTGTTCAGTTTCAAACAGTTCTTAATAAGGTGATGGCCTAGACAATTAAAGCATAGGTTTAAGGATCTCACTTTGTTGCTTCTTTCTTCAACAGACATCTCGTGAAACATTTTACACTTAAAAATTGGGTGTGTCTCTGAAGGACATAACGGACAGGTTTTCCCATTGCTTTTCACGACAAATGATCTGAATTTTGGAGAATATTCGTTCTTGTTTTTCAACGAAGAATTTCTTTGTACGTTTTCTAAGGCTTGGCTCCTTTTATTAAAAAGTCTAAAAAATTATTCCACTTAGGCAAATCATTAGAATGTAATTCCATTTCATATTGTTTACGCGATTCATCATCTAGACGTTGAGTTATAACAAAAATTAACATTGATTCACACAAAGCGTTAGGTTCTAATTCTAGTTGTTTTTAAGGCTCTAAGATGACTCTGAATTGAATCTATTAAACTTCTGAGATGAAAAGCAGATTCAAATTTTATTTTGTTAGGATTTAAAAGTTCAGCAATATGACTATTTACAATTAATCTTTTATTTTCGTATCTACCTTCTAAAGCTTCAAATAAAGATGAGTAAGAATCGTTTACTGTTTGCAATTGTTTTGCATGGCCTTTCAGGGCAGATTG
The DNA here is from genome assembly GCA_019973935.1 of Trichonephila clavipes. Lineage (NCBI taxonomy): Eukaryota > Metazoa > Arthropoda > Arachnida > Araneae > Nephilidae > Trichonephila > Trichonephila clavipes. The sequence continues at coordinate 45,869 of BMAU01003381.1, read as the reverse complement.
TAAATAATATAGTTTTTGCGAGTCTGATAAACAAGTGTTATCATGAATTAATGATACAAATTGGGATTTAAATTGCAACCAATCAATATATTGTCCCGAAAATTCCGGTAAATTAATGGATGGCAGTTTCACATTGTAATAAGCAAAATCATTTTTCACAGATAATTCAGAGGTATCCACATTAGAAGATTCAAGTAAGGTATTGAGACTCACCTCTAAATTATCTGCGTCCACTTCCATCGTGTCCAAACTGGTCTCGAAATCCATAAGCTCTTCATCCGAAAGAATCCTGTAGCTTTCGGTCCGAAGTTTGTCTATTTTTGCTTTCACTTCAGAAAGCGATGCGAGTTTAGTTCTTATTTCAACTTGATTCAATGGTGACTCCACATTTTCCAAGGAGTTTCTAATGCGTGTGATCTGACCGAGCAGATGTGCTTTCCTTCTGTTAAACACGGTGAGTTCTGATAGTTCTTTTGGAGCCATTTTGAATTTTGGCTCCGGCTCGACGGACCACAAAACTGGGTGAGGTCGATAGCTCTGATTTTAACCACAAATGGTGTGGTTATTCTAGAAATGTCTAGAACGGATTATGAGCAGACTTTGAGTTATGTATAACTTGACTGCTCAAGCAAAAGGCGTGGACTGTATACTTTAAAAATGGTTTGTTTATTGAGGACGGTAGGTACGTCCGCTCCGAGGATGCATTACAAGCATACTGACGAAATGTAAACAAGGAGGACTACTAGCGCCCTCTGCACATGCGGGTCGTAACAATATTATATGATTGTTATTTCTAATAACTGTTATTAAAGCGTACTATATGAATATTATATATAATTACGATAAAATAATAATATAAGATTATTATATGCTGCTTATAATACTATTATTAGTACATGTTACTTTTTATTACATATTATTGATATTCATTACTTATTGATTGATCTAGGTTATTCTCAATCTCTTCCTATATCCTTTATTTGAAATATATTTCAATGTATTTCAAAACAATTTAAAATTATTGTGTATCATTAAATTACCACTAGGCCGCCATATTGGATTCCATTCCAGCAACAAGAAGCGCTGCTTGGCGCCATTACCCCCGACATCAAACTAGTTCCCGGCAATTTTTGAACTTACAGTTAACACAAACAATGAAAACACCTTTTTGTGAAATTATGAATCAAATTTGGATACGAATTTGGAACGGTTTGCTGATTATTTAGATTATTCTCAACCACTTGAGAAAGTATTAATATAACAGTTTTTCTAAGGTATATGAAAAAATTTTCTTGATGTCATGCAGACTGTACTTACAAAAATTAAGCATCAGGGGCGTAACTACAGCCGTATCAATGATACGAGGTCCCAAAACGTATAAGCAAAAAAATCACAAAATGTTACAGGACCCGTAGAAAGGACCCCCAAGGAATTTGGATACAAGGTCTATTCAAAATTAGTTAGCTATTGTTAAGTATTAATTAGTTTTTCTGTTCCGCAATTGTAAAATAAAAAATAGTGTAAAAACTAAAAAATTAAAACTAAAATAAAATTCTTCCATTTTCTTGTTTTATTACAATAAAAAAGTGTGCCTTTTTAAAACATTTTGGGTAAAAATAATTGATGCACAGTTACTAACTCTAAAGGAAATTAACCATTATATTTGTGTAAATTAATTTATTTATATAAATTTCAACACATTCACATTTGTATGAAAATTATTCAAATATACAATCTCTCTACTTTTAGATATGCCAAGAAAAACTATTTAGAAACCATACAGGTATATGCATACTATGTTCTTTATTAATCGACGGATCATTTAGCTTTATTCTGTAACCTTTTACCTTTGAATTTTTTTTTTGTCTTATGGTAAATTAATTCTACCTTTCTCTTAAAAACTCATATTTGTATTGAAAATGTATATCTATTTATATATATTTCTTATTAGTCTTAATTAAAAAGAAATATACTACCTATAATGTTTTGCTTCTTATGCATCCGAACACAAATGACAAGTGGTTTTATTAATTAAAATTATATACCAGTATAAGATTTTATAATACCTATCTGAATTAGGATGGTAATTTCAAATTGAAGTATCTCCTTTTGGAGGTGATTAAAAATCATGGATTTAAATGTTAACATAAACCGAGGTAATTTAAGAAAATTTTAGAGTAACATTATCTTCGTTTTGTAATCCAATTTTTCATTTTTTAATTTTTTTCTTGAAATCTATAATGAGCATCAGTTGGTGAAAACAACCGTTGGAAGTTCAAAGTAGAATATTTTGCATTATTTAATAATCTGATTATTTTTTTATTAACATTACACTAGGAGCTACGCTCTCACTCTTCAAACATCCACACCACTACCCTCTACACGACTGTTTTTAGAATAAAAAGTACTCAAACATCCGACTAGGCATCGCAGCCGATGTAACCTGCACTCCCATTGGACCTCCTCCTCTGAAGTCACGCCCTCCTCTTCAAGCCCAAGTCTCCAACATCACAAACATCAGAGTACCAGATAGAGGTTTGAAGGCTGCTGGCGCAGCCTAGATACCTCCGTTCAAAGTCAAACGAAGACTAGACATCTCCAGCTGCGAGTTCTTGACCATGGCCACTTGACACACTTCTTCAATGCGACTTGGAAGAGATCATCTCCTGTGAGTAACTTATTATATATATGTATACTTTAACTAATCATAAACATAAGTTTTTTTTTCATATATGAGAAGTTATATATGATGACGTTTTTTGTAAATTAAAGAATGCATATGAAATATATTTATATAGAACTTAATATAACTTTTTAGGGAAATCTCTCCGTGTTGTTAAATGCTATTTAAATTTAGATAACAAATTTGCAGCATGTGTGACTAAATTTTTTTAATTTAAATTAAATCCTTCAAACATGCTTTTGTTTTTAAGTATGGCACAAGTGGTAGATATGAAACTGATTATGTAATGCATGCAGAAGCTGACTTCTTTGACACTGATTTCTCACTCTAGCAGTCATTAATTTAGGAGTTTAAATTTGATTAATATAGAACACGATATCAAGATTTTAAATGTTGAAAGTGGGAAACTCGACAGACTTCAATTCGATATTGCTGAATATATTTCAGTGATGAAGAATATTTCAATAAGGATAGAATAATTTACAAGTAATTACATATTTCACAAGTAATTGCATTTCAACATTGGAGCATTTCACTCAAGAATATTTCGTGCGTATTTACATTGTGGGATGTCTTATTCCTCAAGTGTTTCTCAAGTCCGTCTTGTACGTATGAAGAAAGTTTAAGATTTGTATTATTTCTGAGATAATCTTTGTGTCTGTGTCATGTTTCATAACCACAGCCCGCATGGCTGCTTGGGAACGGAGCAGAATGACAGCTTTAGAGAAACAATCAATCTTGTTCTTGGGGTTTTTCAGAGCTATTGAGAGAAAAAGGATTTCTGTATCAAAATTCCGCATAAAGTGCTCCACAGTACATTGGAAAGAGAGTTTACTGTAAACAGCCTCAGTGTTGTTTTGTATTTTAGAGACATCAGTCCATTCAGCTTCAGGGTATTTTTCATGTGACTTGCATAAAAAGTTTGCTTTTCATATTGTATCAGAAAACTGTTTCTTTGCAATTTAGATTTTGCTTTCTAGTATAGTTTGCTACCCTCAGTACGTTTTTGTGACTTTTTGTCTATTAATTATCTTGCAGGAATATACTCTGTATTTGACAAAACTTTGTCCAAGTATCTTGCATGTTAGCCCAGAATTTGGCGGTTGAATTTGCTCCCAGGTCAGATTTAAGAGTGTCCAGTAAATTCTCTAAAATATGTTTTTTAAAACTTTGGAAGAAGTGGAGAGTTGTCTTGTGTCTCAATTGATCATCATTTGACTAAATCTGTCTTTTGGTATTTATAAAGAAGTACAAGTTTGGTCTTATTTCTGAGATAATATCTGTGCCTCTGTGCCAAGTTTTATAACTACTTCCTGGCTGACTGGCTTGGAATGGACTAGAAAAGGTTTACATAAAAAATAGATTTTTATCTTGAAATTTACCTTTATCTTGAAAATTTATGTTGTGTTGTTTATTTTGTGTTTTTGTGCTGTGTGTGTTTATATTGAGTGTGCTTGTGTTGTGTATGCTTGTGTTGTGTTGTCCATTATATGTTGTGTTGTCCATTATATGTTGTGTTGTCCATTATGTGTTGTGTTGTCCATTATATGTTGTGTTGTCCATTATATGTTGTGTTGTCCATTATATGTTGTGTTGTCCATTATATGTTGTGTTGTCCATTATATGTTGTGTTGTCCATTATATGTTGTGCTGTCCATTATATGTTGTGCTGTCCATTATATGTTGTGCTGTCCATTATATGTTGTGCTGTCCATTATATGTTGTGCTGTCCATTATATGTTGTGCTGTCCATTATATGTTGTGCTGTCCATGATATGTTGTGTTGTGTATTTTTTTTGTTGTGTTGTCCATTATATGTTATGTGATGTGTGGTTTTTTTGTGTGATGTGTGGTTTTTTTGTGTGATGTGTGGTTTGTTTTGTGTGATGTGTGGTTTGTTTTGTGTGATGTGTGGTTTGTTTTGTGTGATGTGTGGTTTGTTTTGTGTGATGTGTGGTTTGTTTTGTGAGATGTGTGGTTTGTTTTGTGAGATGTGTTGTCTATTCTGTGTGGTGGTCCCTATTAGAGAAAAACTGTTAAAATCGACAATTAATCTTCTCTTGATGCTAAATTTTTATCACCAAGGAAGTTTTGCAATGCAAAAAAACTTGCCAGTCACTTGGTGTCAGGTCTAGACTCTATGGTGGATAGATGAAAATTTCCCAATTAAGCGCTTAGAGTTTCTGGTGAGTCAATATAAACATGTGTGACCTGGCTTTGTCCTAATAGAACACAGTCTCTCTCCTATTTGCCAAATCTGGCCGCTTCTGGTGAATTATTAGCTTCAAACGGATCAATTGTTAACAGTAGAAATCCGAATTTAGTGTTTGGCCATACAGACAGAACTCATAATGAGTTTTACCTTTCCAGTCCCACCCAATTCACAGTAAAACCTTCCTGTTTGGCCACCATTTGATCTGCTTCACCATTTTTTAACCACGATGGGTTTCAGGCAACGTTGTTCTATGGGACCCATTTCTCATCCCTAGTTATCATCCGTTTAAAAATTGGGCCGATTGTATTCCGTTTGGCTAAGGCTTTGCAGCTAGAAATTTGATCATGTTGTGGTTGATCCATCATGTTTTTAGTGTTAAATGGTGTCACCCATACATATGAAGCTTCTTTTTCAATCCAGCTTTGTGCAAATGATTCGAAACGGTTCTATGTTCAATCTTTAGCTCCTGGGTGATGTCAAGACTACTAATATGCCGCTCAACTTCGATTATTTCTGTGGTTTTATAGACATTTTCAATGACGGGCATAACTGAAAGGAATCAATGAAGCCAAAATTGCAAGAAGTTGGCTGTTACAGTTGCGGGACAATAAACACCACTCACAATTTCAGCCGCGTGGCTCGCATTTTTACCTTTATCAAAGAAAAACATGAAAGTTCACCAAGAGAAAATTGAGTATATTTTCCAGTGAAACAACCTTTAGCTTACAACTGAATGGAACAAAAAACAGCAAAAGTATTTTTGGTGTGAAATGTCACCTTTACAACGAGCATAAATCTGAAATTGTTTTATCGATACTTAACGAGATATCGATCTCTACAGCTATTTACCGAAAATATAATATATTCCTTTCCACCCAACTTAATATTTTTTTTCATAACACCACAAATCTTTTACTTGCTGTGTTAAGATTTCACCTCTAGAGGGCCCATCCTTTGACCGAAAGGAGTTCTTCGCTTTCAGCCGGAGCTCTTGGTGCAAATCGCTACCCAGGAGTTTGTCCCCTGACGAACGCTGTACCAGGGTGCTGATGGCACGGTTCCAGAGTCCCATGTGGATCCATATCGGGGGTCATATCTGTTTCGATCCCTGGTCTGAGCCCCGTTTACGTGCTGCAAGTAGGCTATGGGGACACTGATCCTTGCATTTGGTGACTGGGTGTGCGTCACTGTGGAACCGGCATAACTGAAAGCTTTGATTCTCCGATGTAGGCCTTGGTGCGGTTCTCTCTCCAGTTTTAATTACATTTGTCATTTGCCGCCGTGGTAGCTTAGAAGTCAAGGTAACGAACTCGTGGCCAGCGTATCATGAGTTCAAGCCTAGTACCTCTGAAGACCCGCCGTGCAGAGGCGTCCTATGCACGTTAAATATGTTGATACTCAAGCGTCCTCTCATTGGTGTGAAAGTTAGGAGAGGGGGTGTCATCCTCGTCACTTAACCATGGTTCTTAATTACAAGGTCCATCGCCAAAAGCCCTCGAGTAGCGGAATAGGGTGACGTTAATGTTCACTCACAACTCACTCTTTGCCCTTCGGGGATTGAATGCTTATTGCGTCTATTAACGCCTTTATGTAGAATTTGATCCCTCTCCACTTTTTGAGGGTCTACTGTTTTTAATCGTGTATTAGCTTTGGGAATATTTTATCCCATTTTACCTTCTTGTTGACTTTATCATTTAACCGACAGTTTCTTTTTTATTGGGACCTTTCCTCCTTTTTTAGGCTATTTCTGTCCTCATTCTTCATTTTATCTGTTCGTTTTGTCTATTAACGTTTAACTGTGAGGAATTATTCCTCCATTCTCTCTCACTTGGTCAAATGTTGTTCATTGCTTTGTACCGTTAGACACTCAGGAAAAAAACGTTTGTCCTGGTTTCCCTTTTATTCCCTTTTTTATGGATTCTTTTTTAAAGTTATTTTAGGTCTAATGTCACATTTTTTCACTATATACTTTTTAATCTTTTGTCTCAATGTATATAAGATTACCTTGTCTTCGAAATAGAGGCCACTGCTAAACGGGCACCAACAATAAGCCCTTTTTTCACAAATGCTGAAAGATCTGTCATATTTCTATTTTATTTCATTCATCGTGAAAAGTACATACTTTTACCAGCATTCCAACCAAGTGTAACCCACGTTATAAAAAAAATTTCATTCTTCATTCACGCATTCCAATGCAAATATCAAAGATTTCTAATTCAATGGCCAATGTGTGTATGAATTAATACACTGCTCAAAAAAAAAAAAATTATTAGATCACATGGACTTAACTAAGTTATGCAAATATTATGTTTTACGATAGTGATTAGACTATGGATAATTCTTCTAAAGCATAGCACAAAATAACTAAGTAACTTAAAATGCAAATCAATGTCCATCACTCTGACGTTAGATAGAGGAAACACATACCAGTCCCAAAATTCCAGAAATGAGCAATAAACCTAACGTAAATGAAATTTCCAAAGCTCACTTGGATGAAAAAGAACAGGAAGTTGAACTTCAGGCTGTCAGAACCATTGTGAAGATCTGCAAGATTTCAACACCAAAGGAAAATATCGATAGAATACTGGAGGAGGTTAAAAAAACAATATAAAAAACGCCTTAAACCATCTACTTACTATATGAAACATAGTAATGTCATCACCTGATTGCAAGGTCCGCTGCATTTAACAATAGAAACGTGTTTTTTTCCCCTTCGTGTTTAAGTGTGTAAACTTTTTCTGTTTCGTTTTTCTTTTCCTTTCAGGTTCCTCTTCACATATGATCATACTTATGAGTTTGAAGACAGCTACTACGGTCAGAATGGCTAGTTGTAGTATCCATCTGCACCAGTTTGAGTGACAGTGACACCTAAATGTTACCACCGCATTAAGAGGCCCATAAACAGGAATCCAAACTCGAAAATGATGAAAGTGACCTCTTCTGGGAGGGAGGATTGAGTGTGTACAAAAGAACGGCGAAGTACTCATGTTGAACTGGTCGTAATGATCGAAGGTAAATAGCTGCTTCATAAGAGATAATTTATATGCCAAGAAAACAAATGACAAGTGGTTTAATTAACTTTATAATACTATCTAAATTAGGACAGTAATCTCAAATTGAAGTATATCTTTTTGTAGGTGATTAAAAATCATGGATTTAGGAGTTACTTGACATAAAAAGGGGTAATTTAAGCAAATTATTGAGTAACATTATTTTCGTTCTGTAATCCCAATTTTCCTTTTTAGATTTTTTTTCTTGAAATTCATAATGAGTATCAGTTGGTAAAAACAACCGTTGAAAGTTCAAAATAATATATTTTGTATTATTAAATATTCTGATACATTTTTTTATTAACATAACACTGTAGGAATTACGCTCTCCCTCTTCAAACATCCACACCACGACCCTCTACACGACTGTTTTTAGTGCAAAAATGACTCAAATTCCGACCAGACATCGCTAGCTAAAAATTATTGACTATGGCCACTCGGCTCACTTCTTCAGTGCGACTTGGAAGAGATCATCCCTTGTGAGTAACTTGTGATACATATGATATCAGAAACATAGGACGTTTTTTCATATATAAGATGTTATACGTGATGAAAATAAATTTTGTAAATTAAGGAATGCATATGAAATATACAGAACTAAATATAGCTTTTTAGGGAAATCCGTGTTGTTAAATACTATTTAAATTTAGATAAGAAATTTGCAGCCTGTGTGTCTAAATTTTTTTAATTTACATTAAATCCTTTAAATATGTTTTTGTTTTTTAGTATAGCACAAGTGGTAGATCAGTGGTAGTGGTCGTCAGTGGGGTATTCATCAAGTGCAGTATATTGGAGCAGGTGGTCGCCATCCATCCTGGAATGGCTGCAGAGCGTGCAGGCCTCGTTAGCAGCCACGCCAAGCTAGTAGATGTATAATCCCAAAAAGTCATTCCCGTTGGCTAGGTGAAAATGGGAAACAGCCTCGGCTCTCTCCAGGTGCTTCGGGATAAGTTAAAGAATGCAATCATTTAAAAATGTGCAGAACTTTGATATCCTCCACATTCATAATGTGGTCCACAAGCCAAAATAATTGCCCATCCTGATTTAAACGAATCGTTTTAAACTCTTTTGAACAAATTTTAAAAATAAACTATGAATGTGTCTCTGACTTTTCATAAATTTACAGGTTAAGTCGTCGAATAATTTCCCCCAAAATAATTACGAACATTTATTTTTTCTTAAACTATAAGATTTGAGACAACACTAATTGAATCATACTCATTTGTAATATGTTTACAGAGACTCAAACTATTAAATACTTGTGTGAGGCTTCAGTTTTTGTTTTATATCAAATGAATGAGAAAAATATTTCTTTCAGAATCTTAAAATACTTTTTAAACACTCAACATTCGTCCAATTAAAGTAAAAACTCTGAAAGTATTGCACGTCCAATTAAATTAAAAACTCTGAAAGTATTGCACGTCCAATTTGCATTAATAAAAATCCACCCGTATCTTATTCTTTTTGTTCAAAAGTTTAAACCTAAGTTTCAAAAGTATTAACTACATACATTTATTGAAGCTATTTGATTATGTTCAATGAAGAGGATTCAGAGATCATAAAATATTTTTTTTTTTTTTACTTTTATTTTAATGACATCGACGACATTTTATCTTTGAATTTAATTTGTGACGTAATATGCTAGATGTATTTACTTCTTAAGCGCATACTTGTGTCTCTGTGGAGAGAGAGAAAATTTCTTTTCAAATTTAATTATGTTTTCTAAGAAAATACTTATTAGAATTGGAAAAGAGGTCCTAATAGCATTAGAGATCTCATAAAGCAAATTTCTTAAATACTATTTGAAAATTAACTCTATCAAAAAGTGAGGAATTTATTTGTGCAAGCGTTTTTCATTTAGCACTGAATGCGAACAGTTTTAAAAAATCTAAATAAAAAAACCATACTAAAAAACTGTATGTTATGTGTTGCAAATTCAGAATAGAGAGTGTTTTAAATTTGTATATTTTCTTAAACTTTGATAATTAATTTTAGTTAATTATGATGCTCTCTCACTGCTATTTCTGTTCTGTTTGCAACCCGGTAGTTTAGGAAAATTACAAGTGAAGAATGGTTAGCCTCAAATAAATGTTTAAACCTACAACAGTGCTTCTCAAACTTTTAATACTTGCGACCCAATATTCAATCAGAATTTTCATCGCGTCCCCCTCCAAACAATAACAGTGTATCAAATTCGGCAATACGATACTTTGTGAGGCTAAAAAAAAGCTACAATACAACTTTAACCTCTCCACCGCCGGCGAAAAAAAAGTCATTCACAGCCAGCGCGTAAATTGATCTTGGCGTATATATACGTCTTTTCGAAATACGATTTTTTCTGAGAACTGATATCCATAAAATTATTCCAAAGGCTTTGGAGTGTAATAACTAGACCCTGACAGGAATTGCGAAGAACTCGCTTATTTCAGAGGATTTCCTTATTTATTCCTCCCCCACCCCCTACATCACACAGGCTCGCCTTCGTGGAAAAGGGTGGCATTGGGAAGCGAATCGCAAAACATTTCAGAGATTAATTATAAACTGTTCAAATGATCAAAATAAGTGTTGATTTGTGTATATACTTTTATATCTAATAAGTCCACGGGGGTTCACTGGTAATTATTAAACTTGTGCTTAACTTAGTATAGTTAAATTAATTATAAAATACATTACTGTACAGACCTACAACATTTTTTTCTGAAAATTAGAGCTTTCTACTGTGGCTAACGTTTTTCACCTATAATGTGTGTCTATCTTTCATTTTTGCTTTGCTTATTTAGATCTCGAGAAGCGGTAGTCAACCTTTTTTTCCCGCCGGGCCGCATACATAGGACAACTATTTCACGCAGGCCGCAACATGAGGATTAATGGAGAGGGGGGGCGCTAAATGATCAAGGATATTTAACATTAATCGATCAAAATATTAATTATTTATTATTCAATTTTAAAACTATATTAAACACCATCAAACTTAACGCACAAATATTGGTTTTACGTATCTTTTATCACGTTATGGAGTAATTTTCTTTCATCAATTATTCCAAGCCCCCCTCCCAAAAAATAGTCTGTTGCAGTTGCAACGATTTTTGTAAGAAAGCCAATTCATCTCGTTTTGAAATAGATCCTCAATAAAAAGGGCAATTGAAAGATCTGTGCTTAGTGGTATAGTAAAACGCAAAATTGTATTTTTTTTAAAAAAATTTTATTTTGCTTTTTTAAAAAAAATTTACAAACCAAACAAGTTGATGTGATCCATGTTTTTTTTTTCTATGAAATAGTCAAGATTCCAATCGTCTTGGAACAACATATATTCTTCAGATATTTTTCGCTTAGAAGACATAAGGGTGACTTAAAAACAAGTAATATAAAAAAAATTAAGTCAACTACTACTTAGATCAACAAAAAAAATTATTTTAGCTACTCTTTATTAAGTAGCTATATATATAGCTATGTCATATGTATATATTTATTAAGTATATACATATGACAGAACCACAACATTAAGTGGTAATTGAATTTTAATTATCATTTAAGTATCGTATTGTCTTCCAAAACAATCGTGTATATAAAATTTCAGCTCAACTGAATGCTTTAAAACGTGTGAAAAAAAATAATTAAATTTTTTGACCCAAGTCGCGAAAAATGATGCCAAAGTGACTGTATTTGTAATTCTTTGAATAATTAGTTTTAATTCATATTTCATAATTATAATTAAACTAGCTGGTATACCCGTTCTTCGCGCGGGTGAACTGAAAAATTAAACAACACAGATTGAAGGAAAAAGAAGTTTTTAATGAGTTAATTTTATGTGAATTGCAAATTAAACAAAAAAAAGCTGTTTGCATATCTCAACTAAACAAACAAAAGAAAGAAACAAAACACCTTTGTTAAATTTTACGTATGTAGATCTAATAGCTGATAAAAAGAATTTTTTTTATTTATAATTTCTCGTAACACTTTTGAGGGTCGATTTTTCAAAATTGCTCCCTAAGCTGATCTCTGCTCACCAAAAGTAACACATTGTTAAAAGTTTTGCGTAATGAACTCTTAAAGTAGTATAAATAATTTATATCTGAAAGTGTAATGCATTAATATTACTTTCTGTTATATTTATTTTATTTTAAAATTGTAATATTCGCAAGCAACGCCGTTTCTTAAATTATAATGGCGATTCAATGAAAAACATAGCGAAATGGTAACGATAGAGTCAAGTTGGCAAAAGTCTAGCTACTTTCGTAGCTCGAGCTTTATTAGAGCTTTGTAAGACCCGCCGTGTAGGGGGGCGATGCACGTTAATACTTTATCCACCGCATTATGATTTACTGCAGTTTTTTTTATACAATATTTTTTTTTGATCACTACATTGAAAATTAAGGGATATACATAAACAAAATGCTCCACTTTGGAAAATTTAATCCGTTAGAGCTAATAAATTATTTAAAGATATTCCATTGAAAAATTAATTATTTATACCATTCACTTAAAATAATTAGTCAAATCATTTTCTAAGGTCTTCCTTAACATACAAAAACATAAAACACTTAAATTTTGACAAACTATTTTTTCCGCTAAAATACTCATCATGGAACCCGTGCTGCCATATATCTTGAAAGAGTGGATTTCAAAGAATATTCCTGCTAAGTATTGGTATAATATTCCTTCTAAGTTGGTGTGGTGTGGTAGTTAGGAGAAGAGGGTCCCAGCTCAGGTGTCGTCCACGTCACTTGACCATGGTTCAAAATTACGTGATCCGTTGCCAAAAGCCCTCGTGTAGCTGAACAGTGCGACATTAATATTCACTCACTCTCACACTCCAAAAATGCAGTACAGTAGTTATTGTGTTTTTAAGTATAAAAATAATTATATCTGCCTATTCAATTAAAATTATAGCGTTATAATTAACTACTAACCCTGTCTGACAGATTTATCCTAATGCTAGTTCGGATTCTCATCATGAGATTCGCAATAAAAAAATTCGAGAGAACTCCCATTTTATTACTTTTTTGAGAAACAGTTTTGTGTGTTACGTCTTTATCAGATTTATCACATTTCTTATTGAATGAAATCAGTAGAATCTTAACTAAGGTTTAAAAAAAGAAATTCAATACCTTCAAAACAATAAAAATTATCAAACGAGCGAATTTAGTAAACCAATTAATCAGTAATAATTTATCTCGAAACTCACTTTAAAAATTTAATTCTTGCCCTCACCAGTAATTTCTGAGAAATCTTAACATCCAACGGAAATTACAAAAATAGAATATTGCAATAAAACTGTGTCCCAAATAGAAATGTGGTTAATTCTTTTTAAAAAATCGAATTGCTTAAAATTAATAATAGGTTTACCTTAATAAAAGTATACGTAAAAATTAAATAAAAATCATAACTTAGCCACGACATAAAACATATTACCAAACGATAAATACCAGTGCTATACCTCATCTTGGCTACAATATGAATTAATTTGGTGGGTAACGAATAACCTTTAAGTGCACAATTAAAAACTACTTCACTGTATACTTCTAAATTTGTTATACTTTTATTAAAGCTGCCTGTGAATATAATGAAGAAAAACGTTTTTTTTTTTCTAAATAGTATCCAATATTTTACAAATAATTTTATACAAATGAAAAAAGTAGAAAATGTAGAATTTTAAAAATCGCAAGATATTTTATATTTTTTCAAGGGGAAATTATCCAGTGATTTTCATCAAATAATTAATTAACTATATTTTTGCATCATTTTATGTATATGTGCGTGTGGAATATTTTATATATATTTAAGTAAAGCTTCGACATATTTTGAGATACTATTATTCATGTTCAACTAAAGAGAAAAAAATTGAGCTAAAAAGTTGTTTTTACAGTTCTAGAGAATAATTAAATTATCATTTTAGACATACAAAAAACTCTCCAAGCTCTATCAGAAATATTAAATTTGTATACATCACAAAAACGGAATCTAAATTTTTATTATTTCACTACTTGAAGTATGCCCTGAAACTTTTCATAGCTTGAAAATTGGAAATGAAATCTGATTGTACGGATTTTATTATTTCGTTTCTACGTAATTAGATAAAGACAGTTAACAGCATTATACCACTCAACCACTTCTATTTATAAACATGTTAATGAAATCATAAAATAAACCTATATACTAACAAGATGCATCAAAAACTGAGTACTCATTTGAAATTGTCTAAAAATAAGTACAAAAAATCAAGTTCAAACTCACTAATTATGTACGATTGAATACCGATTATATAATTAAAGCCTTTCTGTGTGAAAACCTAGGAATTGGACGTTTTTATTGTATTAATATAGTTTTGCTCTATCTTAGGAAACCGTCTTCGGTTGGGGAGCTCACGTTCTTATTTTATCCATATACCTTTACCCTGTCTTTGAACACCGTTCTCTCTTAGGATGCTGACGCAAAGCTTTACCTTGTCTAAAGACACCGTCCTTGTTCAGGATGCTGACGCAAAGCTTTACCTTGTCTACAAACACCGTCCTTGTTTAGGATACTCACAAATAGCTTTACCTTGTCTACAAACACCGTCCTTGCTTAGGATACTGACGCATAACTTTATCTTGTCTACAGACAACGTCTTCATTTGGGAAGCTGACGTTTTTACTGTGTCAACATAGCACACCATTCGGACACCATTTCCGTTTAAGAAACCAACGTTTTTATTGTATCGACATCTGTTTATTTAGTTTTCGGATATCGTTTGCGAATAAATTACTGAATTGCTAATCTTATTAATAAAAAATATGTTCATATTGTCTTTCAGTAAATTAAGTGTAAGTAACCATATTTGATAAAAAGAATAATTGTAATTTCCATCTTTTTTATACTTTCAAATAATTAAACATTGTTTACCTTATTTATAATAAACATGTTTTTTTCCAAAATATTATCACTAAGAAATGACTGGAGTAAAATTTTAAAAGTATATTTTTTTCTTCGATTTTAAAAGAAGTTTAAATGTTTTTAAAAACAGACATGTTATAAATCCCAGTAAATATTCCTTCATTTTTAGTTTTTTTTTCAAATAATTTGACAGGAAATCTTTATTGTTCATTTTTATTCTGTTTAAAATTTTAATAAAGTAAATTTTATATCGTATATTTTTCTACACCAAAGAATGTCCATACTCCGTATCAAAATAGAGAATAAAAGTCATTTTTCGCCATTCTGCTATAGTGGTTAGCAACACTGACCGCTGTGCTGTTGGGCCTGGGTTGGAATCCCGGAGAAGGCATGGATATTTGTAAATATGTAGTGTCTTCGCATCATGGGGTACTTTAGATAGCCGTCGAGCTGCAAAACCTCTCGTAAGGCTGGAGGAAGGAGAAGATACGTGGGAGGCCCCTGCCCCCAGGGGTTTCTCTCTCAAAATTGGGGTGGAAACGAGCTAAATCGTTCTGTCACTTGTATGGTGCTCAAAGCTACGGCTAACGACAGGCGTCAGCCCTTTGCCATGTTGAATTTCGTGGGCCTTGATCTGGCCTTTGCATGACCAGGTGGCATAGTAGCGACAACAACAACTACATGCAACGATGCAGTTTAAAATTTGCATGGTAAAATGAAAAAAAAATCTTAGATACTAAGTACTTGAAATTATACTCATATGGAAGCTTTTAGAATTGATCGAATACTTCAGAGAAATTTTCAAGAATAACCCTGTTGGTGAATTTTCAATATTTAACTTAAAAGAAAAAAAATTACCTTTTGCTCCATAAATCACATTTAATTCTAACAGTAAAGCATTTTTTTTGTTTCATTTAGAAAGTTCATAAAAAATAAAAATAAATAAGTAGAAGGGAGAAAAAAGTGCCACATAAAAGGAATCGAACGCTGAATTTTCTAATTTTGATTCTCATACTTTTACTTTACATACATACTTGCACAAGCTTCTTCAAGTGTGTAGCTTTTTGCCTTGGAAGTTTCCCCTTCCCTTCTCAGTGCCAGCTCTTCCTGATGTGTGTGGGCTTTCTGTATCAATTTCTTTAAAATTCTCTTTTTTGAAAATTCTTCCCCCTCTTTGTCCCGTCGGATGGATCTGCCCCCCGTTTTTGCCCAGCATTGCACGGGCTTTTTCCGAGGGTATAACTTTATTCCCCATGGAAATTTTTCGTTCCTCTTTGGACGCCAGCACTTATGGGTGTGTATGCGCGATGTGAGAGATTTCTATATTTATGTCACTTAAATTCCCTTTTCTAAATTTTCTTCCACTTTTTTCCCTCTGTCCCACACACACACACACAAACAGGTTTCCTTTCCTTTCTTTCAACCCGGCTTTGCACGGGCGTTTCCGAGCATAAATCTCTTTTTTTCGTATAGGGAGAATATCTTTTTTCAAATTAATATTCTCGATTAATAATTTGCAAAGCTAATCCAAACTTTTCCCCATGAAAACAGGCAATGTACGAATTTATTATTAAATAATTAGTTTAGTAACGAATACTAGAAAGCAATACTGCTTAACCGTTCTTTTAGAAAAAAATCGTAATTTGTAATAATTTTTGATAAATAATGTATAAAAAAATTCTTACAGTTTGCTGTTTTGAAACGGCTTTATATTATTGGATACGTGTTTTTAAATTTATAGCTAAACAAACGTATCTATCGAAGCGAGGCTATCTTTTCACGAACCGCTAATTGCAGAAAAACGCATCCGAAAGTACAAAATATGAGAATTGATCTAAGGAATCTTATTTCACTATTTAAATTACGAACTTACAATTTGTTAAAAAGATTCAATTAAAAACGCTGAAAAACATGATTCGTATTCATGGTTGTATCAATGCACAGCCGGTTTGGTCAGTGTGGCTGAAAAATCGGTTTTTGGCACTCACTTACGTCATTTTTTTAACCATAATGTTGTTACGACAATGCAGGTGAAAATTGAGTTGAAAGTTTTTAATTAATATCTCTTTAACTACTTGCAATATTGGATTACAAATGGTCAAAACGGCTTTCCCGGATTATTCTCAATCTTTTGGTACCTTCGGCGAGTTTTTGCGTCGTGCGGTTCGTGAGAAGATAGACACAGATAGAAGCATAGATAGATAGATACGTTTGTTTACCTACAAATTTTAATGTTTCACTAGCTGCATGGCCCGGCATTGCACGGGCTTTCTCTTTCCCTCATGACTCTAATATCTCTACATGTGTTTGTACGCGCGCAATGTAAGTGATTTTTATAATTATGTCGTTAATGCCAGTTGTCTCGTCCAGAATTGCACGGTCTTTCCCACGTTTAAACTTTACCCTTTTCTTCTCAATATCAGCATTTCCAGAGGTGGGTGTGATTTTTTTTCATAAAATTGTTCTTTTTCGAAATATCTTGTGCTACTTTTCCCCGTCATACGAATTTTCGTCCTCTCAGGTTAGACCGGCATTGTATGGACTTTTCCCGAATGTATAACTTAATCCCCATGGGTGATTCCTATTTCCCTCATGACACCATCACTTCTGAGTGGCTGTAAACGCGTACGATGTGAGTGATTGCGCTACAATGATGTCATTCAAATTCCATTTTTTGAAATTTCTTCCACTTATTTCATTGTCTAACTGGTTTCTTTTCTTTCTCTATATCTCGGCGTTACATAGGACTTTTGAGTGTAAAACTATTTTTCCATAAAACCAAAATTTTTCATTATTTTTTAATAATAAGTTTCTAAAAATCCAAAATAAAAAAAGTCAAAGATTTTAATTAATCAATCGTTACACACAGTTAGCTTGAAAATGTCTCTGAAATGTATTTTATTCAAAATAATAGACGATGTACTTTTTTATTAACAAATAATTAATTTAGTAAGGAAATTAAACTAATGTTATACCCATGTGAGATTATCCTCTTACGAATTGGCGAATGCAAAAACTCGCTGAAGGTACTAAAAGATGGAAAAGGATCAAATGAAATTACAATATTTACAATAATTTAAATTACCGAAATTACAATAATTTAAAATGATATCAATAACAAGTAATATAAAAAAAATCAAGTCCATTCCTTCTTAGATCAACAAAGAAAAATTTTATTTTAGCTACTTTTTGTTAAATAGTTTCAATTAATATAAATATGCATATACATACGATATAATCATAACATTAAGTGGTAATTAATTTTTATTAGTTATCATTAAAGTATCGTATTGTTATCCAAAACAATCTTGTCTACAAAATTTATGTTCAACTGATTTCTTTAAAACGTGAGAAAAATACCTTTTCAAGTTTTGACACAAGTCGCCAAAAATGATGCCAACGTGGCTGTATTTGTAATTCTTTAAATAATTAGTCTTAATCGATTTTTCTTAATTATAATTAAATTACTGTATTGTCATCCTAAATAATCATATATATAAATTTCAGCTCAATCAAGCGTTTTAAAAATGCATTTTATTAACGATTGAAAGTTGCACCAAGATAAATAAATAAATATAGAGAGAGTGTGAGCTATAAGAGTAGGAATTGAATTAGTGTCAACCATAAAAATGTTCCTGTTCCACTTTTATTTGCTTACACACACTCTCTCTCTCTCTCTCTAACTATTACAATTACTAAAAAATAAATAAATCGATAGTAAAATTGATATAATTTCTCGCTAAATTTTTAACGCATTGTTCTTAAAGAACTAAATTTGTTAATGCAACGAGCCAAGACCAGACCACTGAGAAAGGGCCGCTGGTTGAGTATCACTGATCTAGAGTAATTTAGTAAATATTGTAACTGATTATACATATACACCTGCTAGAAAAAGTCTGCGTTCACGTACTATTGCTTACATGAACAACTAAAAAAGAAATTCATTTCATAAACTGGAATTTTTAAAAAAATTACTTATATTTATTTAGTTCATTTTAAGTATTCAGAATAATAAAAGTTAATTTGGTTTGCCTTCACAGATTTTAAAATAAAGGCAGGTTTGTAGCGGTACTAACAAAAATCAAGTAGAAAAAGTCTGCATTCACTGTTTCAGTAGTAAATATAAAAAAATTTCTGAAAAGGGAATAATGAGCTATTTATTGTAGCTAGTTGGTAATCTCATCATTTGAGAACCTCCTGAAGTCGTTTCAGCATTGAACTAACAAATCTGGTGGTTTCTTCAGCGCTTATCTTCTTCTATTGGTCCATAAGAGTACTGTTCAGCATATCCTTGCTAGATACATTGTGTTGACGAATCCTATATTCCAGCAAATCTCATAGGTGTTCTGTAAGATTCAAATCAAATGACTGCGGGGACACGTGCAGTTGATTTGGGACATTATATAAGAGCCAAAGCTTCACAATCTCAGCGGTATGCTTAAAATCGTTGTCGAGTTGGAAACGAAACGATTATCCTAAGCCGAGTTTGGTGTCACTTTCCTTTAACCCTTTATCAACCGCATTATGATTTACTGCAGTTTTTTTCATGCAACATTTTTTTTTGGATCTCTACATTGAAAATTAAGGGATATACAGAAACAAAATACTCAACTTTGGGGAATTTAATCCGTGAGAGCTAATTAATTAATTAAATATATTCAACTGTAAAATTAATTATATACACTGTTCCCTTAAAGTAAGGAGTCAAATCGTTTTGCAATGTCTTCAATAACATACAATAAAAATAAGACACTTAAATTTTGCCATTGACTATTTCTCCGGGACAAAAATGATAATCTTCGCAATTCACTGTAAAGGCCTTCAGTTGAAAACGCAATTACATCTATGAAACTATTCGCTATTAGGTTGGAAGTAGGCAAGACGTAACGCTAAAGTGGACGGATATTCAGGCAATGATTTAATTCCAACCCTTACTTTGGGGCTGACTACCTTGACATAAATATCGGATGAATTGTAGCACAAGCACAGCCGTAGATTGGTAATATAAAAAAACATGTAAAAAAACTTGTGAGTAAAAATAAGTTTAACTTAAATCACACAATATTGGCAATATGTTAATTCCAATTGGTTTGAATTGTTATTTCCTTCAGTTACATTTTTCTACTCTTTTGTTACAATGGAATGTGCCAATAGAGGAAAAAGGTACTTATATATCGGCGTCACCTCAGCAAAATTTGCGATATCAAAACAATAGATTCTTAGGTGTTTTATATGAAAAAAAATCAAACTTTTGTGAAAAAAAGTGCCACTTTGGCTGTGGTTATAAAAATACGTAAATATCAGGAAACGCAGTAACCTTTTTCTTTTTCAAAGGAAGGAAATGTTGGTACTTGCGTTTATCGCACCAATGTCAACATTCAAAATAACTTGCCAAGTTAGCAGCCCTGATCTTTGCTTAGAATAAACATGTGTTTGCAAATGTTTTTAATAAAATTTAAATTTTTTAAGGGCTTAATTTTTAAGTTAAAATTTCCAAAATTCACTCTCGGTAACTTCTATTTTTAAAAAAAAAAGTACTGCGTTATAATGAATTCTTGAAAAAAAGGATTTTATTTCAGCAATAATTTGTTTTTCTCCATTAGTTTAATTTATTACTATATTCTCTTTTTGTTATACTGCTATCTAGGATTTTCAAGTTTATTGTTACAATAAGCAAGATTTAGAATTTGTCATTGAACAAAGAAAAGCAACAAAGATTTATGTAACAGATTGTTATTATGTTTGAACATAAGAATAAAAGCAAGTAAGAAGTGAATTTCGTTCTCTAAAATAATCCAATGTGTTAAAGAATAAATACATATTATCAGTACTTACGTATTAACGTCACCGCAGACAAATTAGCGCCTTATGAATTGCACCATTTTCCGCCAAAATCTGACCGATTTTATATAAAATATGTTAGAATCTTTGTTGTTTTGGAATCAAGGTGTGATTCTCATGGCACCAATTTTCCTGTGGTGACGCTAATACATAAGTACCACATTATCTAAGCTTCTGTTTACAAAAAGTTTCACACATCATTTTTTGACTTAAAAACTTGAGTAGTCATGGTATCATATAATTTAAACTACAATAAGCAAGAAAAATTACAGTTTAGAAAATAAACAAACATGAAACTGTGTGACACTAAAATAAGAAATTTTAGTATTAATTTAATACAAAACAATTCATATCCTAAGACATGGGAAATCTAATGTTATATTTGTGTTGCAAATCCAAAAAATGAAATTTAGAAAGAACATTTTTTGTACGACAGCTTTTTCGAAAAATGAATGTAATTCTACCACAAAGAGTTAAAAAAACTATAAATAAATATATTAACAATAAAATGTGCTAAAATACCCCAAAAAACTGCTCTCTTAACATTAGTTTTCGCAAAGTTGACTTGACACGTTTGATGACATCATATCTCCATTTAGCTGAAAAATCGCTTAAAAATTTTAAATATAAAAAATTTAAACATTAATAAAATAAACAAATAAATATGAAGTAACCTCCGTTGCATGAGCGACAACACATGTAGTTGCAGGATGTTGTGGGCATACCACTGGGCTGTCATGGTGACACGAATCATTGCATGAGCGACAGAGGCAGGATGACCACTGGGCTGTCATGGTGACACGAATCAGAGCAATGGCATGCCATTCCATCACACCAGCTGTGGAAGCGGTGTGTCACTGTAAAGTAAAGGCAGGATTGAGGCGTTCACCATGGGGTCTCCACGCACGAACACGATTGTCATCAATGCTGAGATTGAATTTGATTTCGTCGCTAAAGATGATCTGGTTCCCTTCCACTGCAGTCTAGTTTCCTCATGCGTGGCACCACTCCAAACGGAGGCATCGATGGGTGGGCGTCAAGGGTAACACACGTAATAGGTGCCGCAATCCCAAATGTTCTTCAACCAGGTGCCTTGTTTGTTTCGAGAAGAAACAGGGGCCCCTAGTGAAGGTGCTACCTGTGCTTGGATGGCGACTGATGAAGCATTTGGCTGTACGCGTGCATTTTTTACAATGTGGTGGTCTTCTCAACGACTGGTCTGTAAAGGGCGTCCTGAGCCTGGTCTTCGGGAAAATGACATCTCTCGGATCCACTGGTTCCAACACCTCCTCACAACACAATCAGAGCGGCCTAATTGACGAGATACTCGCCTATCTGACCACCTAGCTTCCGTCATGCCGATGATTCTCCCCCCACTCAAACTGCGACAGCTGCTCATGTTGTCTTCGAAAACGGCGTAATGGCATGTCTACCTCACCTCTTTGTAAACGATTCAGCACACTCAAACAAGCTTTTGTTACCTGTTTTATACTCCATGTAAAAAGACGTTAAACACCCTCTACCGGCTTTCACAATGAGCAATCACACTGCATTTCCAATGATTTGCATATCTCCCCGACATGTACCTTTATGTCAATTTTCGTTACGATCCCGCAATTATTTCTTGGAGCGCTTATTTATTTGTCTATAAGTGTATATGTCTTTCTGAAGAACGATCTTTACTGTGCACTACTGCCCATAAAATTATTCAGAAGGCTTTGGAATGCAATAAAAGGACATTGGCAGTGTTTGCGAAGGAGTTACTTATTTTAGAGGATTTGCTTATTTATCACTTTTTTCCGTCCACCCATCGCCCAGGACCTAAATATCAACCATAAAACAGTTTTAAATCATTTGCGCAAAGCTGGATTCAAAAAGAAGCTCGATGTTTGGGTGCAACACCAATTAACACGAAAATACATAATGGATCGAATTTCCATCTGCGAAGCCTTCGCCAAACGCAATGAAATCGATCCATTTCTTAAACGGATGTTGATTGGGGATGAGAAATGGGTCACTATATAAGTGCAGTATTGTGCGAAAACGATCGTGGTCAAAGCGAGGTGAAGTAGCTGAAACGGTGGCAAAACCAGGACGAACTATCAGGAAGGTTCTACTGTGTATTTGGTGGGACTGGAAAAAATAATTTATTATGAGTTACTTCCGTGCGACCAAACACTAAATTCAGAGCTCAACTGTCAACAACGGGACCATTTGAATCCAGTGATTGACTAGAAACGGCCAAAACTGGCCAACAGAAGAAGTGTTGTGTTCCATCAGGACAACGCCCGACTACACACGTTTATAGTGAATCACCAGAAACCCTGGGTGCTTGGTTGGGAAGTTTTAATGCCTTCACCATATAGTACAGACCTGGCATCAAGAGATTACCATCTTTTTCTCGCATTGCAAAACTTCTTGAGTGATAAGAAATTGGAATCAAGAGAAGATTGTGTTAATCTCTCTCTCTCTCTCTCTCGATTACTACAGTTTTTCGTCAATAAGGACCAAGACTTCTATGAGAGAGGCATTATGAAGGTACCTTTAAAATGGCAACAAATTGTACAACAAAACGGTGCATACTTGACCCAAGTCGGACAATCCGAACATTTTTAATAAAGTCTTGAATTTCATGCAAAAATAAGGGATTTCTTTTTCCCCAACCTAATATATAAACCCATTGCACACAATTAGTTTCTGACATCTGTTGGAAACTTGAGTAACTGCTAGGAGTTGACCTCTATAATAGTTCTGAGAATGTACCATCTAGCATCAATTTTGGAGGCATTTAAGCAAGTGGTAGGTTTTATGTACCACCACACAATGCACGAATAAGAGCTACTGGTACAACATATATACCACCAAGCAGGAAAGAGTTAAAAGTCCATCGGCCGCTCTATTCAAGTACTTTGCACCAATACTTGAAGAAAACAACGTTAGCCTCGAGTTCGGAACCATGGCCTTAGCACAGATTTACTAATACATTTATTCTAATTTAAAAACCATTAAAATGTTTCATGAGGTATACCCAAGGATTTTCCATGAGTCACAATAAAAAATATAAAAAATTATAAATTTGTATGCAAAAGGGATTCAAATTCTCTATGAAGTTTGCATAACCACAAGTATCTAAAACTCACCTCAGTCATTAAAACCGAAAATTCTATTTTTATACGTAGTTACTTTATTTTTGAACATTTTTAAACTTTTATTATAGTATAATAGAGAAGAGTATTGAAATATTTTATTCTTTATATATGTACCACATACCAGATAGCCAATATTCTATTGTTTACTATTCCGGGTCAAACGAAATATTTTTATATGCATTAATGCAACTTTTTGTTCAACTAAATCGTTTTCTAATGTAAAATGCTCCGTTTTCTAATTTATGAAAAAAATTCACCTATAATGAAGGAGAGGGTACAATTTATCAACAAATGAAAAAATTCGAAGTTGAAATCTATCTTTGAGCGAGAACCGTTTCTAAATTTTAGGTTGCAAATTCATGCCGAAATACGCAAGATTTCTCACACAGTTATAAACATTTTTATGCCATTCAGAACTATGCTATTAAGTGAAAAAATATTCCTCAACGAGTGGCTACAATAACAAAATATAAAAACTAATTACGCAGAAATTGTGAAATGCGACAGCAGATAATTTCTATAGATCTAGATTTCGACATTTTGTTTAAAAAATGCAAGCACGAGTCCCAGTTACTAAATATACTGCATGAGTAGGGGTGATATTTAAATCTCAAATTAATACTATTGAGTAACAATACTTTCAAACAAATACAATATATATATATATATATATATATATATATATATATATTTATATATATATATATATTTATATAAATATATATATTGTCTTTATATATATACCTAATATATATATATATATATATGTAGGATTTTCCCTTTGAAACATTTGTAAAAAGGTTGAGTCATATCCTTTTCAGAGGACCATAAATCTCAATTTTATTTATTACTGCATTCCGAAGCAGCACCATCTAGTGAGCTTTCGTAGCTCCGGCTTGAATAATTTTTCGGCCAACTAACCACTGCTAGTTCAACACGTCGCGTCTTTACCGCATTTCCGCGCCCAGCGCGGCACCACCAGTCCTAACATCCAAGAATGAGAAAAGTTCATTTCCCCGTCTTCTAAAGGTATTACTCAACTTTTAATTAACTTAATTCCTGCATGTCTTTCTCTTTATAATTATCTTTTTTTGTAAACATTTTCTTTTAACTTTAAATAAATTCTCTTTTTTACTTAAAAGAAGTATTTGTGTTTAAATGACTTAGATTCATTTAATTCATCACTCACCCTTAAACACTTACCCCTAGACAAGCCACCTCGCCAATCTAAAATCCCGCCTTCTGAAGAGTCTGATTTTTATTCGAAGATTTATTCGGACTCCCACAGAAATAATTGGGGGATCGCCTGGGATTTGATTTCGAAAATCTTCTCTAAATAATAAGTTGATAACCTTCTAACTCTCTTCTTTAAAAAAAACCATTTTTGGCTGCACGCCTAAATTACAAACGGACTGAATCGAAAATGCGGATTGCCTCTCATAACACTAACATTTAGGTGCATAGAGCGAAACGACTCCCGAAGTCATCAACCACGTTATTTTCTGCCGTGTACAACTACAAGAGTTTCACAAGTCCAGTGAACACATCCAGGAGCCTTTGAAGTTTGTTTTCAAGTAATTAATCACACGTCGTCAACTGTATCAGGTGTGTACTGTTTTTTATTTCGTTTTCCTTGCAACAGGAAAAAAAAGGGAATCTTCAGAAAAGAATACGTGTGAGTCACTGTTAATTTGATTATGAAAAAATTGTTGTAGTCGATTTCATGAAATAATTTATATTTTTAAATATCATGTGTGTTTTTCTGAAATACTATTTTTCTATGTGTATAGAAATCGTATGAATTAAAATTTTCTACAAGTATATCTTTTAAAATATTAAGAAAGTCGTACGTAATATTCAAGTGTTTTATTTGTATGCCATTTATTAACGAATTGCATTTCATGTGTATGCGAAAAGTTCTCATTTTCTTTAGTTACGTCATCGACCTTGAACTAAGAGATTAATGTTTCTCCCATTCCTAAACATTTCTATTTGGAAGCAATCGTAATTTCGATGACTCATATAGTGTAACATTTCTCTTGAAGCTGTTTAGTAATTAATTACTTTTTATGAGTATTCGAGAAATATATTTTGAAAGAATATGCTATGTTTTTTAGAATTGATGTGTGAAAGATCATGTATAATCTTATTTTAAATGATGCATAATATCATTCAATATATAAGTATTTTGAGTTCATTTTTGACAGAATTATTATGCTGAAACATGTGTTTATCCTTAAAATGTGCTGATGAGATCCTAAAAAGATTTCATTTTTATTAGTGTAATAAAAAATATATATGAGATTTTTCTTAATTGAATAACTTCTAATTGTTTGCTTTTTTCAGCAAAGAACTCTAAATGATTAACTTTTTCGTATCACAATACATTTAATCACAGTTTCTAAACAAGATTTATATTAGTTTATTTTTTCTTTCAAATTCTTTTTGCATTTGTTATAACGAAATGAGAACTGATATATCAAATGGTTTAAAAAAAAAAAGGTTTTGTTTTTAGTTGAAATTAATGATTTGACTACTTTAAATTAAGCATTACGTATTTTAGCTCGCACTGTTGTCTTTATACGTTACTGGTTTAAAATATTTCTAAATGAATAGAATTTGAATATATTTCAATGTATATTTAGTGTATTTTGATGCAATATCATTTTAACTTGAGAATTTTTGTAAATGCAAACGAGAATTGCCAATAGCAGAGCATCATTGTTTTTGTTTGAACGCGTAACAATTTTGTTTATTCCTTTGGTTACTATCTAAACTTAAATTTAAATTTTAAAATGGCGTATCTTGGCAAAGGTCGACGCGAAGATTTATTTGTCTTAGCCACGGAATTAAATTTAAAATTCGATAAATCGATGACCATCGCCACACTCAAAGATTTAATTATTGGTAGTGAAAATTATGACGAAGAACTGACCAAAAACATACATTCAACGATTGTTGAGGATCGCAAAGCCAGAGAAGAAAATTTACGCATTGAAGAGCAAAAAGAAAAATTACGCATTGAAGAACGAGAAGAAAAATTACGCTTCGAACAATTGAGGTTAGATGAGCAAAAACGCAAATATGAGTTTGAGTTGGAAAAGTTAAGAATCCAAACACAATCCAAGTTAGGCGCTGATACATCCAAAGAAAGTGATACTAAATTTCTCGTCAAAGAAATTTCAAAGTTTATACATCATTATGATTTGAAAGAAGACATCAGTCTTTATCTAAAATTATTTGAACGTCAAGCGCAAAGATTAAATATTGATCAAGAAATCTGAGTTTCTCATCTGTTAGGCTTGTTACCGACGGAAGTATCTCACATCATAGCGAGAGAGCCTGACGATAAAGCCAACTCTTACGAACACGTTAAAGATTTACTGCTGAAACGCTTTAAACTAACTCCAGAAAAGTTTCGACAACTATTTGTCACTCACCAAAAAGCACCTGAAAGAACATGGATTGATTTTTACCATGAGTTAAACACTTACTTCAACGGATGGATAGATGGATTGAAGATAGATACTTTCAACAAGTTATCAGATCTAATTATAACAGATCAACTCAAACGAAAAACTCCTTTTGAATTTAAAGAATATTATCTTGATGAATGGGCAATATGAACTCCCCTGTTCAATTAGCAGAAAAACTAGAAGAATTCGAAGACTTTAAAAGGACTCTGAAACAAAAATCTAGCAGTCCATTTGTGAAGAAACAAGAATTCAGATTCACAGAAAAGAATCGCAGGTATGAAGCACCAGGAAAATTCGAGTATAACAAGAAAGATAAGAAGTTTCCAGCATCAACGAATTACAACAAACATTACACAGCCCCTGTCACCAAGTACGAATCTGTTCAAAGATATCAAGACAGCGCGCAGAAAGGGTATTACAACAAAAATTACGAGAAACACTCAAATCACAATTCTTCCAAGCATATGCTCAGACGAACTATTCAAAATCGCAGAAATTCAAAGAACCTCCAAAAGAAACTTGCACACTCATCGTTAAGGAAGGTATACGTACTAAAGAGATATTTTTTGGAAAGGTGAAAATCACGACGCTCATAGACAGTGGTAGTACCGTAAGTTTGCTTCGAGAAAACTCAAGCAGAAGAATAATGGATCCAACGAAATTATCGAAGAACAAGATGCTTCTCACAGGTATTGGTGAAGCACAAGTGACAACTATCGGTTCCTTTGAACATGAGTTCAAAATAGATGATGAAAATTACTCGTTAACTTGGCATGTTGTACCGACTGATAAATTAAAATTTGAAGCAGTTATTGGATCAGATCTTTTGGAACAAGCATCGATAAGTTTTACTAAAGAAGGAGTTAAATTCAACAAATATGAGAATCATGCACAGCTTATGCAAATATCTGCTGAAAATCTTCAAGAAGAACTAGACCTACGTCATCTTGAAAATCGTCAAATCAAGAAGGAACTTGAAAAGTTAATTCAAGACTACAAGCCAGAAAAACAGCATCTACTGACGTCACAATGAGAATTATTTTAAAAGACGAAGAACCAGTCTGTCAACCTCCTCGTCGACTAGCTTTCACAGAAAGACAAGAAGTAAACAAACAGATAGAAGAATGGCTCAACGAAGGCATTATACGTCCGAGTTCTGCGGAATATGCAAGTCCAATCGTAATGGTAAAAAAAAAAAGATGGATCTTCGAGAATGTGCATTGACTACAGAAAATTGAATCAGAAGCTTGTGAAAGATAAATTTCTGTTACCTATCATCGAAGATGTTTTAGACACTTTGCAAGAAGCAAAGGTATATTCTACATTATATTTACGCAATGGTTTCTTCCACGTCGATGTTGACGAAGATTGCAGAAAGTATACATCCTTTATCGTCCCAGATGGACAATTTGAATTCAACAAAGTTCCTTTCGGACTAAGCACAAGTCCAGGAGTTTTCCAACGCTACGTATCAAGTATATTTAGAGATCTTACTCGGAAAGGAATTGTAATCAGTTATTTAGATGATCTCATCATTCCAGCGAAAAACGAACTGGAAGGTCTCGAAAAACTTAAAATTATTTTTGAAGTCGCAAAGAAATACGGATTAGAAATTAAGTTCAAGAAGTGCCAATTCTTAAAAAAGAAAATTGAATTTCTAGGTCACATTGTAGAAAGCGGAACTATTAAACCATCTCCCACGAAGACACTAGCTGTCCGAAAATTTCCAGAACCAACAACAATAAAACAAGTACAAAGTTTTCTTGGTTTAACTGGATATTTCCGCAAGTACATCAAGGATTATTCAAAGATAGCTAAACCACTTAGCGATTTAACAAGAAAAGAAAAACTCTTTGTTTCTTTTCGGGATTCAACAAAAAGAAGCATTTGAAAAATTGAAGAAAATCCTGTCCTAAGGCCCAATCTTGCAACTTTACAAATATGGAAGAAAAACAGAACTGCATATAGACGCATGTAAACAAGGGTACGGCGCAATTTTGTTACAAGAAGCAGAAGATGGAAAGTTACATCCCGTTTACTACATGTCGAAAAAGGCAAATACAGCAGAAGAAAAGTATGACAGCTACGAATTAGAGGTACTAGCAATTATCAACGCATTAAAGAAGTTTCGTGTTTATCTTTTAGGACAACACTTTAAAATAGTAACTGACTGTTCAGCATTTCAGAAGACTATGCAAAAAAGGAGCTAATTACTCGCATAGCCAGATGGGCGCTTCAATTAGAAGAATTCGATTATGAAATAGAGCACAGAGCTGGAAGTCGTATGAAGCACGTTGATGCTCTTAGCCGATATCCCGTAATGATGGTATGCAATGATACATTAACTTCAAAGCTTAAAAAAGCACAAGAGGAAGATGACAACATCCAAACATTGAAATCACTTCTAGAGAAGCAAGAATCAGAAGAATTTTTGAGCGAAATGGTATACTCTATAAGTACTTAAATGGTCGAGAATTAATTGTAACACCTAAAGCAATGCAAGCTGAACTAATTAAATTAATTCACGAAAATGGTCATTTCTCAGTAGGAAAAACAGAAGAAATTGTGAAACAGGAATTTTTTTATCCCAAATTTATCCAACGTCGTTAAAAAAGTAATAATTAATTGTGTTCTATGTATCTTAGCTAATAAGAAAGCTGGCAAAAAGGAAGGGTTTTTGAATCCTATTTCTAAGGAAAGCATTCCTTTAAGTACGTACCATGTTGACTTCATTGGTCCTTTACCCTCCACAAACAAAAGTTATCAACACATTTTCACCGTAGTAGACGCATTTACCAAATTTACTTGGCTATATCCCGTCAAAACTGTGTCTGCTGAAAGTGCCCTCGAAAACTAAAAACAACAGCAGAAAACCTTTGGTAATCCCATCAGAATTATCTCTGATAGAGGTTCAGCGTTCACTTCAAAATTATTCAACGACTACTGTGATGAAGAAAACATTCAACATCTACAAATAGCGACAGGTGTTCCTTGAGGAAACGGACAAGTTGAACGAATTCATCGGACTTTGATTCCAGTTCTCATCAAACCATCATTAGACGACTCAACGAAATGGTACAAATACGTCGACAGATTACAGAGAATACTAAATAGTACTATAAGTCGCAGTACAAAATGGACACCATTCGAACTATTAGTGGGAATCAAAATGCGTAACAAGGAAGACATCCTAATCAAAGACTTACTTCTAGAAGAAATGGCAAAAGAATTACTAGAACAACGCGAATTTTTAAGAAACGATGCGAATTTTTAAGAAACGATGCAAAAAAGAACATCGAAACCCTACAGTCTGAAAATAGAAAGACGTATAACAGAAGAAGAAAGAAAGCTTCGTTATACAAAGAAGGTGATTTAGTAGCCATCCAAAGAACCCAATTTGGAGCTGGACTGAAACTAAGACCAAAGTTCTTAGGCCCTTACAAAGTAACAAAAGTTAATTCCAAGGATAGGTATAAAGTGGAAAAGGTTGGTCAGCACGAAGGACCGAACTCAACTACCACCTCAGCTGATTTGATGAGAAACATTTTTATGCTTAATTGAATTTTTTTTATATTAGTAATTATTTTTCATTTTTCTCATATCCCTCTTGAGAAATTAATAGATGTTCTATGGTAACACTCGTTTCCATTAATCACTTTATATTCACTTGTAACATTTATTATATTTTCATATTATTCATTATCTTTCTATTGATGCGATGGATTTTTTTATGGTTTAGTTAATTGTAGATCACAACATAGAATATTTTGTTTTTATACGCTTTATTTTAGGTCCGAAATTGTGAATATTGGGTATACATCTTTTCATCTGTAGTATTTTATTTTATTATCTTTAAGAATCATATTATTTGTCTTTATTGCGTCCACATTCCAATAATCATCAAATTTATAGTTGTAACTAAAAATAGTTTGTATTTAAAGTACTTTAGCTCTCCACATTTTGTAAGAGCTGAGAGACCAGCTCTGTCAGGAGAGGGTGATTCTGTAGGATTTTCCTTTGAAACATTTGTAAAAAGGTTGAGTCATATCCTTTTCAGAGGACCATAAATCTCAATTTTATTTATTACTGCATTCCGAAGCAGCGCCATCTAGTGAGCTTTCGTAGCTCCGGCTTGAATAATTTTTCGGCCAACTAACCACTGCTAGTTCAAAACGTCGCGTCTTTACCGCATTTCCGCGCCCAGCGCGGCACCACCAGTCCTAACATCCAAGAATGAGAAAGGTTTATTTCCCCGTCTTACTCAACCCCGTCCCGTCTTACTTACCCCGTCCCTGTCTTACTTACCCCGTCCCGTATTACTCAACTTTTTATTAACTTAATTCCTGCATGTCTTTCTCTTTATAATTATCTTTTTTTGTAAATATTTTCCTTTAACTTTAAATAAATTCTCTTTTTTACTTAAAAGAAGTATTTGTGTTTAAATGACTTAGATTCATTTAATTCATCACTCACCCTTAAACACTTACCCCTAGACAAGCCACCTCGCTAATCTAAAATCCCGCCTTCTGAAGAGTCTGATTTTTATTCGACGATTTATTCGGGCTCCCATATATATATATATATATATATATATATATATATATATATATATATATATATATATATATATATATATATATATATTGATCTACTTAAAATATTATTTCAAGATATAAATTTCTAAGGATGTATATATGGAATATGTAGTGGTGTAGCTACCACCGAATCAATGATACGGGACCCCCAAGCTACAGGGGCACCAAAATATCTAGACAAAAAAATCGTAAAATATTAACGAGGTCCAAAAAGGGCCCCAAGAAATTTTTGATGCAGGGCCCACTCAGGACTAGCTACGCCAGAGAGAAACCCCAAAACACCTTATTTTCCTACAGGTTCCGTGAGTTAAAAAAGTTCGAAGACCTTTACACAAAATTATGATGGGAAAAATTGATAGCGTTTTTCAAAAAATATTTGCTTAGTCAAAAAATTCAAAATGTTAAAATTTTTTGAAAGGGTAAAAATGATTTAAAATAATTCTATTCTGATTGAAATATACCACAAACAAGGATTAATTTAAATAACTATTAATTTCATGTTTTAGTATGACCAAGGTAATATTTTACCCAAATTATTTGTAATATTTAAAAAAAGTTAAAATCATTTACATACAATATCTCTAATTCTAAACTATTCAAATTCTAAACTCTAATTCAAAATATCTTAATACTAACGATTTCAATGATTTCTTATGGTATTTAACTTTAATTAGAAGTTGAAATGAAAACAGCAAACTCCGAATAAAAAATTAGGATTTCTTATAATCTATATATATAAAGGAGAAAAGCGACTCCCTCACTGACTAATCACGATATCTCCGGAACTATTAAACCTACAGACTTGAAATTTGGTAGGTAGGTTCCCTTCATGGAGTAGACGCCAGCTAAGAACGGATTTGCAAAGTTGAAACCCCAAGGGGCGTTACGGGGGTTTAAGGGGCGTTATAGATAATTATTTCCATTACTAAACTATTAGATGTACAGTCGTGAAATTTGGTACTCAGATATCTTCCATAAAGTGTAGAGAATCCCTACATAATGATTTTTACAAAAATCGACTTCCAAGGGGCGTTGAGGGCGCTTAAGGGGCGTTATACATAATTATTTCCATTTTTAAACTATTAGACGTACAGTCTTGAAATTTGTAAGCGGATTCCTTTCATAGAGTACAGATCCCCTACAGAATGGGTTTTGTGAAAATCGACTCCCAAGTGACGTTGTAGAGAATTAAGTGGCGTTATAGGCAATTAATTCCTTTTTTAAACTATTCGACGTAAAATCTCGAAATTTAGTGAGCTGATTCCATTCATTGAGTAGAGATCCGCTATAAGATGGGTTTTGTGAAAATCGTTTCCTAAGTGGCGTTGCGGGGGCTCAAGGGGCGTTATTCATAATTATTTCCATTTTTAAACTATTAGACGTACAGTCATTAAATTTGATAAGCTAATTCCTTTCATGATGTGGAGATCCGCTACAAAAAATGTGGGGGGAATGATCCCCAAGGGTCACTGAGGGGGATTAAGGGGCGTAATTGATAAATATTTCCGCTTTTCAACTAATAGAACCACCTGCTTGAAAATTAGAAGGTATGTTCCGTTCATGGAATAAAGTTCCTTTTACAAAGATTTTTGCGAAAACGGACCCCCAAAGGAGTGGGGTTGCGAGGGATTAAGGCGTGTTATAGAAAAATTCCTCTTTTTGAACTTAACTCATTTACTTGAAATTTGTTGAGCACTTTTATTTAGTTGAACAGAGTTCCAATAATAATGGATTTTACGGAAATCAACCCCAGGGGGAAGCGGGGAGAGTTATTGGGACGTATTAATAGACAAAATTCCCGTTTTTGAACTGCTAAGACTACAATAATAAAATTTGGTTTGCATGCTTCTTTTTTGTTGAATTGGAATCCGCTAAGAATGCTGTCAACGAGGTATTGTTGACAAAAATTCCGTTTTTGCTCTGTTAGATTTAGACTTGAAATTTAGCGTGCATGTTTATTTTATGGAGTAGAGATCCACTGAAAGTTGCTTTGGTGGAAATCCACTTGATTATTAGGTTAAGTGAGCGAAAAAAATCTTTCTACTTCTATTTTAGGTATAAATAGAAATGAGATATTATAATTTATGTTCTTTTTATATCAAGGGGCGAGAGTGTAACAGCTATAAATATATTTTTCAATACAATCGAATTCTTAATGCTAGATATCAATAGTTAATATATATGTAAACAGTATACATATATACAACATCGTGAAATACCCAGTGTAGCGGGTGGGTAACGGCTGGTATCTCATAAAACTGTGAGGATCGAAATAGTCATGTGATAGAAAGAGAATCTGCATTTTTCTAAATCAAGTATGGTTTGGCGACTTTGACTAATTACACAATATAATCTGCTTTCCGTACAAGTGTTATTTTGTCCAATAGCAGGCGAGAAAAAATATGTTGATTGCGCAGACGTTTTTTCCCTCCTCAGTGGAGTATAATCTAAGTTTTGTTAATACAATTGAATGACTAGTTAGGAGCAATTACTGTTCATATATCGATAAGCAGACTGCCATGTAAAAATAACAGTATTTTCAGGATCGCGCCAGATTCGAACGTAATTCTAACACTAAGAGTGGGTAATTTTTAAATTGTTTCTGGTAAGGTTAGAATGTTGCTTGTATTAAGAGCATTATTTTTTTTATTAATTGTCTTAAAATAAAATTTTCAATAGTGTATACGATTATTCCAAAAAGCTATGCTTCCACTGGCGTCATTACGAAGCAGATAAATATTTTTTTATAGTAAAGATATTCGTGGTTTTTTTTTCTTTCATTATTTAACTTATTTGAAGGAAAGAAAAAAACTACTAATGAGATAAGAAATTTGAAATATTATGCGTCAAAATTTTGATCATTTCTATAAATTTTTGTTGATTTAAGGAATTTGATTGAAAATTCCATTACTGAATTCTGAGTATTCATATAAACAAGAAATATTAATAGTAGAATTCTATTTCTAAGAATATTTCACGTTCATTTGTGTTTTGGAAAACTCATAATAAATTAAAGTTGACTTTATAACGATCTGATGAATATATGTTGTATTTTTTTTAAAAATTGTCAACGAAAGTCTGATATTAGTACGATATGCTCCAAAAAAAAAAATTGTTGTTGATATTCGCCAAGTTGGGCGATAACATTTTAATGTGGTTACTTTGATTTTTCATTTTGATTTTGTGTGGGATTGCAATCTCTCATTATTTTATCAAACTTTATTTTTTTATATTTATAAAAATTATTTTTAATTTTAATTTTTTGTAACAAATTTGTTTTTGTTTTTTGTGATTTTATTTTTTTTATTATTATGTCTTTTTATTATTTATTCTTACGTATATTATTTTACTACTTATAATAATTATTACAGTATTCATATTATTAACTTTTATTTGTTTATATTTATGCCGTAATCGATATTAATTTCAAACGATTTTAATTCCATCTTTTTCAATAAATTAAATATTTCCCTACATAGCGTTTGTCTAGATTGCAGCTTTCGTCTTCTGTCATTTATTTGAAAATGGATATTTCGAACATTATCGGTAAGTATTAAGACATTTTATATTAAAAGCTAAGCTTTAAATTGTTATGGTTGAAAAGGATTACCG
Organism: Trichonephila clavipes; assembly: GCA_019973935.1. NCBI lineage: Eukaryota > Metazoa > Arthropoda > Arachnida > Araneae > Nephilidae > Trichonephila > Trichonephila clavipes. Next base: position 10,375 of record BMAU01003381.1, on the reverse strand, counting down.
AATTCGCACTTTCTGCCCATTTTGTTTCCGAATAATTTTTTTTTTTAATTCTTATTCTTGATTAAGATTCCGCTTATTTCAGCCGTCATGAAATTTGATAAGTGTGGGAGCAAAATGAAAGCAGTTTACAGAGACCTTATGTTTTGTTGTGGACCTAAAGGCCGTATCACACGTATACATTTCAAGCAATTTTTCGTCCAATTCGAGCAATTTTTATTCAGTTGCCATAGAAACCGCTTTAGAGCAATTTCTTGCTAGTGAGCTCAAGAAATTGCCCGGAATAAAAAATTGCTTGGAATTCCAGCCAATAGGAATCCTGTAAGCTCGAGCGGTATAAAAAAAATAACGTATGGTTGTTTCCGAAGGAGAAAAATCGGCGAGTAACATTTCAATGTGGTGGAAGTGCGCGGTTGACGTCAGAGCATGTCGTTTTGTTTACGGCAACCCTTTACCCTCAGTAGGAGGAAAAATTGCTTGAAATAAGTCTGCGTGTGATACGGCCTTAAAGTGCAAATTTGCATGGTCACAATAATTAATCCATCAGAAATAATTACATTTTCCCTGCAAGTGAATTGCTATATTAAACTTTATTTTACTTGAATTTTATTTTTAATTAATGCATTTTTAAATGTTTCTTGTTCAATGAAATTCACTAACGAAACTCGTAATTTTTGGATGTATTGAAAATTATTCGAATTATTTTCAATATATATTCGAGTTAATCGAATAAATTAACAAAATGCATTCGAGGAACCGGATTCATAAACTTTCATAGCATTTACCATCAATCTTATTACATCATGATAAGAATTTCTTTTCTTGGCTTGAAATTTTAAATTTGTTTATAGTTATTTTTATTTATTTATTTATTTTCATTTTTTTCCTCATTCCACTTTAAATATTTTAACTTTTTTTTTTTTTTTTTTTTTTTTTGCTTCTTTTCCAGCCATTTCTAATTTCCTCGTATTCTACTTTTTCAAGTACTGGTACTCATATTTCTCCGATTCGTTTTCCACAAAAAAAGTAAATACATTTTTGCTTATTTGTTCTTTACTACTTCGTTTGAAATTTGAGTAATTCTTTTCATTTTTTAAAGTGGCGGAATTTTTTAATAACTTTCCTATTGTAGCGTTTTTAGATTGTAAAGTTTCAAAGATTTATTTGGACAATGCACAATTTACTCGAGAAAATATATATTCTTGCTTTTAAATGCATTAACATGCCCATCTCTTCTGTGTAACAAAATAATGTAGATGAGATTAAAAGAAAGTTTCAATAATCAGTTGCACCAATTCAGTTACAAGGAAAAAACGTTTTGAACACTAATACATAAATGGAATTTGATTTCGTATATGTTTTAATCTTTGGAGAAAATGAAAGTATTTGCTTGTACTGTTATAAATTTAAAACTTTCCTTATTATAACTCATAACCCCTTAACCGGTTACAGCGTACGCTGTAACGGGAACTGATCCTTTTTCTTTCTTTGATTTGCACGTATTTTTAATTCTTATGGTGATATTATTTAAAGCTATATAGCGTTTTGAAAAGTGATGCAGTTTGATTCCGAAATACTTATCTGGTATTTTCTTTGTGATTAAGTTGGAATTTTTCTTTTTGATTAATACAAAAATTTAGGTTCTTAAAATTGTGCTCTACAGCAAGCAGTGCTTTTGCTTGGTGCTAGTTTGATATCGGGGGTAATGGCGCCAAGTTGTTGTTTATGTTCACCAAGATGGGCAATACCTTACCTTAATATTTTTATCGTCTGTCGATGTGGTTGCCATGGGGATAACGTATATTAGAAATAACTTTTATTTGTTTTTCCGCTGCAATCCTATTAATTTCAGATGATTTTAATTTATTTCTCTAAAAATTTAACCTTTTCCAGTGTCATTTTTCTATTGTTTGCATCTTCTGTTTAATTCTGTACTATTTTCGAATATGGATATTTCTAAAATAAGTGAGAATTAGAATACTTTCTTAAAAGAATAAGTGTTCTGCTTTTAATTATCGCTATACTGCTGGACAATTGCTAGGACAGGTTATCTAATTGCTATGTAGCATAACATTAAACGAGACATGAGGCCTAGTAGGATAAAATATAGTTGCCACACTGTTCAGACATTAGAATAAAGAATATTTATTGTTCTGGAAAGTACAAAAGCTGTGAAACATCTGAAAAAGAAAAAAAAAAAATGTTCATTTGATCTGCGTACGGAGAAATGGAACAATGCATATAAAAGTCAGCAGCACCTTAAAGAAGGTATCAGTACGGGATATGTCCACCTTGGAGTGTGATGCAACATTCCACACGTCGTACCATACTTTGCACAACATTATCCAGCAGCTGTTGAGGCAATTTATCCCATTCCTCTGTGAGTGCACGGATGAGAGTGTTCTTGTTTGTCGGAGGATAGTTTTGACCAGCAACTTGCCTCCCCAAAGCATCCCACACATTTTCAATGGGGTTTAGATCTGGAGAACGCGCTGGCCATACGAGACGTTGAATACCCTCGCTGTCTAGACAATCCTGAACAGCGAGTGTTCGATGACATGCTGCGTTGTCGTCCATAAAAACAAATTTATCACCGACAGCACCACGGAAACGACTAACATGAGGAAGTAGAACTTCATCAATGTATCGTTGGCCCGTCATAGTCCCATTCGCAACCACATGTAGGCGCGTGCGGCCATTGATCATGATGCCGGCCCACACCATGATACTGCATGTCGGATATCGGTCCTTTCCTGGATATTTTCTGGACGATAAGCAGTACCACTCTCGCGCCAGATCAGTTGGCGTCTACAATACGATGACAGACTGAACCTACTCTCATCTGAGAATAGTACGCATGCCCAGTCCTGTTCAGTCCAATTGTGATGCTCACGACACCATTGCAAACGGGCAGTACGGTGTTGTCTGGTCAATGGGACACACACAACAGGTCTGCGTGCGTATAGTCCTCCTCCCCCTCAAACGTCTGGCAACAGTTTTTCGGGAGATCTGCTTTCCTGAGGCAGCAAGAAACTGATTTGCCACCTGCTGAGCTGTGGTGCGCCTGTTCCTTTTTGCTGATAGGACGATATATCTGTCTTCTGCAGGCGTCGTACTTCTAACACGACCTCCCCCGTGCCGTCTACTACACATTCCAGTAGTTTTAAATGACTTCCACAGCCGTGAAACAACGCTGTGAGCGATGTCGAACTCCCTGGCAACATCTGTTATTTTTCGCCCTTCTTCGATCTTTCCAATAATTCGGCCACGCATAAAATCATCTATGTGATGTTGGGAAGACATGCCAAAAATTTTAAGTTCGTCTATTAAATCTTTCCTGTAAAACTTTGACTTGAAACAACAACTGTCCACACGCGTCAAAACCTTTAAAGCTCTTATGAACGCTATCACGTGATGAACAGACGTGGAACAAAAATTTGCATACTCATACTTCTTACTAATATCCCGCACTTATTCTAATTTTTCACATTTTGCTTCCTTTCATTTTGTGGTTGCTATGGATGATAGTGTTATCCGTCCTTAGCAATTGTCCAGCAGTGTACTAGCTGGTATACCCGTTCTTCGCACGGGTGAGCTGAAAAATTAAACAACACAGATTGAAGGATAAAAAGAAAATTTTAATGAGTTAATTTAAAGTGAATTGAAAATTAAACAAAAAAAGCTTTTCGCATATCTCAGCTGAAGAAGAAAAAAGAAAGAAAAAATACTTTTTTTTTAAATTTTAAGTCTGTAGATCTAATAGCTGATAAAAGCTGATGATGATTTTAATATTTATAACTCCCTGTAACACTCTTGAGGGTCGATTTTTGAAAATACCTCCCAAAGCTGATCTCTGCTCAGCAAAAGTAACACATTGTTAAAAGTTTTGTGACGCTTAAAATATTGTAAATAATTTATATCTGAAGGTGTCATACATTAATACTACTTTCTGTTGTATTTATTTTATGTTAAAATTGTAATATTCGCAAGCAACGCCGTTTCTTAAATTATAATGGCGATTAAATGAAAAACATAGAAAAATGTTGACGATAGAGTCAAGTTGGCAAATGTCTAGCTATTTTCATAGCTCAAACTTTATTAGAGCTTTGTAAGACCCTCCGTGTAGGGGTGCGATGCACGTTAATGCTTTATCTACCGCATTATGATTTACTGCAATTTTTTTCATGCAATATTTTTTAGGTCACTACATTGAAAATTAAGGGACATACATAAACAAAATACTCCACTTAGGGAAATTTAATTCGTTAGAGCTAATAAATTAATTAAAGATATTCCACTGTAAAATTAATTATATACACCGTTCACTTAAAATAAATAGTCAAATCGTTTTCTAAGGTCTCCATAAACATACAAAACATAAGACACTTAAATTTAAACATTAACTATTTTTTTATACAAAAATGATAATCTTTACAATCCGCTAAAAACACAGTCAGCTGAAAAAGCAATATCTGCTACAAAACTATTCGCCTTCCCCGCTAAAATACTCATCATAGAACCCATGCTGTCATATATCTTGGAAGAGTGGATTTCAAAGAATATTCCAGTTAAGTATTGGTAGAATATTCCTACTAAATTGGTGTGGCGTGGTAGTTAGGAGAAGGGGGTGCCAGCTCAGGTGTCGTCCACGTCACTTGACCATGGTTCAAAATTATGTGGTCCGTCGCCAAAAGCCCTCGTGTAGCTGAACAGTGCGACGTTAATATTCACTCAGTCCAAAAAATACAGTACAGTAGTTATAATTATTTTTATACTTAAAAATGCAATATCTGCCTATTCAATTAAAATTTAGCGTTATAATTAGCTACTAACCACACAAACAAATTTTGAATTTCTCCAAATGATGTAGTGGGAAAGAGAAAGTTTATTCAGACAAACAACAAATGCGTCTTATATATATATATATATATATATATATATATATATATACAGAGAGAGAGAGAGAGAGAGATTTCTTTGAATTCTTGTGTATTATTACTTTTGTAAGCCTAATGGCATACTTTATGGTGTACCAGTCTTTTAAAGCTGACTGAACAACAGAAACATTTAGCTGGGTATAGCTAATTATAACATAAAATTAAATTTCAAAAAGATATCAAAAATAAAAGAAGACTCAATATTTTGAATGAATCAGTTTAAACATTTTCGTACAAACACAATACACTTGGTTCTCTTTTTATGCGGTTTTTTTTATGCGATTTTAGAGTTATGCGGTTTTTTTATGGCAAGAAAAAAAATTTTTTTATTCATATTTAATTCTTTTTGGTGATTCACTTTTTCTGAAAACGAATAAGAATAACAACTACAACTCTACTATTACGCAATCAATACAACGAAAGAATTTCTCCTTTATATGCAAATTTATACCTTGAACTTTTTTCTTTTATTGACATGTTTTCTCTTGATTTGTTCTTAAAAACAAAAAAGACAAAAACAAAAATATCCCGCTAAAATTGCGTGTTTTTATGCTGCATTTTGCATTGCATTTTGTTTTTTTATGAAACTAATTAAAAAAGCTTGCATATTAGAAAACATTAGAAAACAAAACTTTGTGAAAAAAGGTTACTACCGAAAACCGGAAGATAAATTTACTCAAGTGAATTGTAAAAGTTTTTTTTTTTTTTAGTGCGTAATTGTACATTAAGTTTTCTCTATAATTTTTTAGTCCTCTTAAAGAAAATGTGTGACAATATTAAAAACAAAAAGTGCAATTTCGCTAGAAACCAAAATTAAAATTCTCGATTGCTTGGCGAAAGGAGAAAGATCAACAGCAGTAGGTAAACGTTTTCATTTAGGCGAATCTACTATAAGAGCAATAAAAAAAAATGAAGCGGCAATAAGAAAATCAGTCAGATCTGGTACAAATTTGAGTTCTAAAATTTCATCATATTCAAGAGACACTTTAAGGGGGTCACTTCACGAAAATCGATGAACAAATCGATTTTTTCAATTTTGATTGAAACATAAAATTTCATTCTTTTTTCTTTCTAATGCAGTTTAAATTTTTGCTCTAGCTGAATTAGAAGTATTTTTAATATTTTTTAAAAAAAGTTGTTTACATCTGTCAAACCCAAAAACCGCTGATTGCCACGCCCTCTTAAATCAAAACAAAAGACATGCTACTTTTCAGCCTTATCAAATGGTTTAAATTGATTAAAAGAATTTATTTCGATAAGCAACTCATCCAGGAAAAAGAAGTGAAGTGAATAGTTGTAGATGTTTGTTTACTTACAGCCTATTTTTTACCTCCTTAAATGCAACGGATTTCTGCTATCATGCGCAAGTGTTTTACATCAAAAACATTAATAAAACGTTTACAAAACGTTTTTTAAACTCGGTGAAGTAATAAAATGTTTAAAAAACAAAAAGAGTTTGGAAAGAAATGTACAAAAACCCAAACTTTTATGGATTTAAATGTTGATAAGTCAGACAATTTCAACATAAATAAATCTCAGCTTTAAAATCTAAGTTAGGTAAGTTTAATAAAGAGTATGTTTCTTTTTAGATTCATTTGAATGTTTCTGTGAAATTCCTGACATTGTACTGTTCTTTTGTGCTTTGAAACAACATTAATTACATAAAATTATTGTAAAAACCAAGGTATTCACATAAATTTTGGTCGCCAAATCTAGGGTTTGGCTAGAAAATTGCTAATATGTTGTGACTTTTGTGGTCTTATTCAAACATTTCTTAATACCAGGTTTACTAAAACAGTAGTTGATCAAAAAGTTACAAAATTATATGAAGTGAACACAATAGAATTTTATATGCTATGAGGTCTATTTAAAAGAAGCAGTTGCAAAATATTTTGCGGTGTTATGCATTTGTCACTTACACCATAGTGGTTTTATGATTCCATGCATACATTAAATAATGCGACAGAGAAAGTAACCAAAGTGTCTATGGCTTTAGCTGCTGCCGAAACAATATTTAATAATGGATAACCAAATGTACCAGTGGCTATCAATGGTACCTTATATATTTCTAAATGGTGTTGTTACGGCAGTTAGTTTGGACACTGGGAAAGTTGTTGATGCTAAAATATTATCGCAAAAATGTTCATGTAATTTTAACAGCGATGTACATAGCAATGAGTGTTCGGCAAGTTACATTGAAAATAGTAGGGGAATGGAAATTGAAGAGGTGCACTTTTTTTTGTATCTCTCATCGCTCGCAGACATTACACAATTTACGATATACACAATATTTGGACTATATGGGAACTCTAAAGCATACAAAGCAGTTTTAGAATCTAAAGATATGTCAATATTGAACAATTAGAATGTGTTTGATAATCTTGAGAAAATGATGAGGATATGACTTAGGGCCTTAAAATCAAAATTAAAAGACAAAAAATCTCTAGGATGCCGTAATGGCTTGACAGATGCTGAAATAAATAAATTGCAAATTTACTATGTTTTGGCTGTTCAAAACAACTCGGGAAAATTTGTCAGCCATAAGGCAAGCTATATGGACTATAATTTTTGATAAAATGTTCCCAGGTTTGAAACTACGCGACACGGTTTATGCCCCATGGGATGTGACTTGTGGTGTAGATATAATATGTCCATACTGAAAGGTTACACATACAAGCATAAACACGACTTACCTATTGCAATTAGGAATTGCATAAACAAAGTATTTAGAGATCACTAATCTTGAACATTTATCTGGATGCTTGCTTGATAAACTCAAAATATTAGTGAAAGCGGAAATAATTTTTGGTGTATAATTCCAAAAACTGTATTTGTGCAATTGGGACCTTCAAAAACTATAGTACATGAAGCTATATACTTATATAATCAAGGCTTCATTACCAAATTAAAAGTTTTAGATGTATTAAACATTCAACCCTGAATTTTTTACAAATGTCGAGCATTGCAAAAAGTAGATCATCCGTGTATTAGGTAAGCAGAATAGTCATTTTTACAATGAACCAAAGAAGCTAGAATTAAAAACAAACAATTAAAATGTAGGCAAGAAAATGATCTTGCAGATGACTCTAGCAATCCAAGTTATAGTTCTGGTATGCATTAGTTAATAGTTAGTTTTACTTTAAATCACTATTTCTCAAAAGTGTAAATTTCAACACAAAAGGAACATTTTTGAAAAAACTACTTATTTTACAGCTTTGAAACTTTGCACATATGTTAACACTATACAAATAAATATTTTAATGAGAGATTTTGTCAAAAAATTATTCAAAAAATATTTATGGATTAAAATGTACAAGAAATTTCATCGTTTTAAAAATTTTGACGTGTTACTCCACATATGAATTTTTAAAAAAAAACTAATTAAAATTTTAAAAAATGCTCCCATTAAAATAATAAAAACAACACAATGAATACACACAAAAATTCATGAATGTGCAACCAGCCAATTTTTAAAAATGTTCCTTAAACTTGGTCATTTTTAACATTACGGAGATAGGGAAAATGCTGCGTGAAGTGACCCCCTTAATAGAAAAACTGATTTTTTTTGAAACTCGTAATTTGGATTGAAGATTTAACTCAAAAAAGAATTCCGTTAGATGGACATTTAATCAAGATGAAAGCCCTTAAATTTTACAAGGAGTTAAAAGAATCAGAGCCATCTACATCTTCACGTGAAAGTAATCCACAATTCTCTGCCAGCACAGGGTGGTTAACTGGTTTTATAAAAAGACATTCTTTTCATAATCTAAAAATAAAAGGTGAGGTGGCTTCTGCAGATGAAGAAGCTGCTAGAAAATATCCTGAAAAGTTAGCTAAAATTATTAAAGATGGAGAATATTGCGCTCATCAAGTCTTCAATGCTGATGAAACAGGATTGTTTTGGAAAAAAATGCCAACCCGTACTTACATTGCAAAGTCCGAAAAAACTGCCAGTGGTTTTAAAGCTGCTAAAGATCGAGTTACTTTATTGCTGTGCAGCAATGCATCTGGCGATCGAATGTTAAAACCGCTGCTTGTAAATCGATCTTTAAAACCACGTGCATTAAAAGGAAAAGACTTAAATACACTGCCCGTACATTGGATGGCTAACAAGAAGGCCTGGTAACAACGGCTATTTTCACTGAATGGTTCAATAAATGCTTCGTACCCGAAGTTGAAAATTATATGAATGAGATGGGTCTCGAATTTAAGATCTTATTAATTCTTGACAATGCGCCAGGTCATCCAATCTTAGAACATCAAATATAAAGGTAGCTTTTTTTTTTTTCCCTCAAACAGAACGAGCCTAATTCAACCATTAGATCAGGGAATTATTTCAACATTTAAAAAATATTATGTAAAATTCACTTTCAATTCATTTTCGATAAACTGGAATCCGAAACAATAACAGTTACTGAAGCTTGGAAACAATTTAATATCTTGAACTGTGTAAATCATGTTGCATTAGCAATTGCCGAAATAAAATCACAAACTTTAAATGCATGTTGGAAAGCTGCTTGGCCTGAATGCGTATCAAAAAGGAAACGAATCAAATAGAGCAATAGTAACATCAGAAATTATTTCAATTGCTAAGGAAATAGGTGGGGAAGGTTTTGATGATTTTGGCGAGCATGATATAGAAGAATTGCTTGTGGACGAAGCCCTAAATGATGATGATATTTTGGAAAGTATGGTAGATATTACTAAAGATTTGGAAACAGTAGATAGCGAACCGGAAGAAGATGTTACTCCACTGGACGAAAAATTACTTCGGAAGGCCTTCAACTTTCCGGTAAATTGGCAAATTTTTTATTCAAAATGATAATGATGTAGAACGCGCCTTAAAATTCCAACGTGATCTGAAATTTTGTATGTCTGGCTACAGAGAACTCTACAAAGAACTAGTGCCATCACAGAGTTTGATTACTGACTACCTTGTCAAAGAAAAAATCACTGAAGTTCCTGAAGAAGCATTACCATGTAGATCTGATGACGTAATTTTATCTTCAAGTGATGAAAGTGATCTTGCACCAATCCACAAACGGGTTCGCACATTATCAGACAGCGAATAATGATGAAAACATTCTTAATATGATTTTAAATGAAGTTTTGTTTTTTGTTACATATTAAGTTTTGTTTTTGTTTTTAACATACATATGTGCCATTTATTAAAATATGATGGAAAAAAATAAATCTTATTATTTATAAATCTTTTTTATGCGATTTCTGGTGCATTTTAAAACATTATTTGGGTTTTATGCGATTTTGAATAAATGGAACGTATCCATCATTTTGCATATAAATGTATGTCTTTTTTTTTTGTGCGATTTTTTATGCGGATTTCCTGGAACGCATCTACCGCATAAAAAGAACCAAGTGTATATATATTGTAAAATATTTATTTTTTGCTATTTGCATTTCAGACAGACATCAAACAAAAT
>BMAU01003380.1:0-93246 GCA_019973935.1 Trichonephila clavipes | reverse complement strand
AATTCTGGATGATACGAGCGACTGAGATGTAACAGTTTCATTCTCACTTGATCTTGAGTGGAAGATCTTAAAATATTTTATCTCAAGATTATTACCGGCGAGCTCGAGTACGGTCGCGTCGTATATACGCTCCGTACTATTTCCCACACTGCACACCAGGTCTAAATAGAAATCAATCAGGCGTTCCATAGCTCTTTTCAGAGCTTAAAGGATAGGGCGCCGGCTACTTTAGACCTGAGCTGTATTTAGTACAGCTCTTTACGCCCAATTCTTTCAGATTTTTACCCACTTCGACTTGGACATGACAATGGAAAACCCCACGGAAATGGAATTAGTAAATGCCTCTCTACCATCCTCGAGATCTTCTACTCCTTCACTGACCAACTGCGAAAGGCTGCAACTGGTCAATCAGGACTTGAAAAAATTTTCGATCATGCTGAGCAACGTCTCACACACCATCGAATGCATTGCGCCCATTACCTCTGATGACGATCCGGACCTGGCTGCCTTGTACTCCCGACAGGCCTACTTTGATGACAGACACCAACAAGCCTTAGGTGAGTTGAGTTCTCTTCCTCGTTGCGATACCCCTGGTTGTCGAGTTCATTCTACCCCATGTAATTCTCCCACTAAAAATAAAACCGAAGAGTTCCCTGAACTCCCTAAGAAAATTAGTTCTAAAAGAAAGGAAAGCGCAGATGGTTTCCTCTCGCCTACCTAAACAAACCTTTAAACGCCAACAATTAGAATTTAGAAACTTTGAAATAGACATTAATAATAGATTTGAAAAAATTAATGATAACGACGAGAATATAGCAGGAACTTCTCAAAACACAATCAATTTCGCGCCCTCTAAAACAACTGAAACAGACAACCAACTCCTTCCACCTCCGGTCTTTCTTAATCTCGAAGATAACTACATGGAACAACTCAAAACACTTAACGAAATCATCCCCACACTCCGTAGCAAAAAAAAACCGGAACATTAATTAGCTCTACACAAACAACTCACACGATTACGAACTCCTTCAAGACTCCGTAGAAAAACTTAAGTATCAATTTTTTCACCATAAAACCTAAACACGAACGACCCATTAAAGTCGTTGTTAAAGGACTGCCAAAGAATACTGAAACAAGAGACATACACCAAAATTTAATTGAACTCCGGATTTACCGTCGACAAGGTTACCCAACTCGTTGGGAAAATAACAAAACAACCACTACCAGTTTTCCTTATTAATCTACCTAGAAATATTCATAATTTAAAAATCTTTCACCTCACACTACTCTGCTACCTAACTGTAAGAGTCAGGAAGGGTACGACGGCAAAGGGGTAACCCAATGCTACTCGTGCAATAAATTCCATCACACAGCCGAGAACTGTCACTTTACACCCCGATGCCTCAAGTGCGGAGAAGAAGCACATCAAACACGCGAATGTGCCATTAAAAAACTAGAAAAAACTTATTGTATCAATTGTCATGTGTACGGACACATGGCAAATTACTCTAGATGTCCCCTCTACCCAAAGCCCCGCAAAGGCACCAACATTACACCCAATAACTATGCCACCGCTCTAGATAATTTAATACGACCAAATACCTCTTTTGCACAGGCCGTCACTAAATCCACAAATAACTCTAGAAATCCGCAACAGATGGCAGCACCCTCCAACACACGCAGAAATCCTGCTATATCTCTCTCAGAAACGAACCAATCAAATTGTAACTCAAACCCCACGAATAATAATATTACTAATGAAAATAATTCTCCACAAAATATTATCCTTCAAACCCTGCAACAAACTATACAAGCTTTAACTCTCTTAACTCAGCAAGTTTCAAACCTTAACTTTAACAACCCCAACCCCCAAGCCTAAGAAAAATAAAAGTAAACTTACTAAAAAGAATTGCAAGCCCTATTAGAGGCTCTTATTGATGATGATGATGATTAGACACAATTTGATTGGTTTAAACATCTGTTCATGGAATGCAAACGGCATTTTAAATAAAATTATGGAATTTAAAATTTTTGTAGAGAAGTACGCTCCCGATTTAATTCTTATTCAGGAAACACATCTGAGACCTAAGTACAACATAAATATACCAAATTACATCTGCTACCGCAATGACAGAGACACGGGCGAGAGGAAGGCGCGCGGCGGTACTTTTATTCTCATCAGGCGCAATTTTCCCCACTATAATCTACCCACTCCCCCACTCCAGCACATCAGGTTACGATCGTAGTTCTCCCCCCACCTAACTTCAATCCCATTTCTATTGCCTCCGTATACGTTCCGCCTAAATCGGACGAGAGATTGTTCACACTGGATTTTGAACAACTCCTTCAGACCAACAGTAATTGTGTGATTTTGGCGACCTAAACGCCACACACAACGAGTGGAACTGCTTAGTCAACTCCACGAGAGGAAAGCAATTAAAAACGTTCACGGATACACTCAATTTAACTATTGCGTATCCCAGTTCCCCCACCCGCTTCGGCCACGGGACTTCAAATACTCTCTATATTGCCGTCATAAATAACTTTAATTTCCCTTCACTATGGATTCCATTTCGGAGCTTTTTCCTCCGACCATAAACCCAGTATTCCTTAATTTTTCCCCTTACTTCGCCAATACATCAAGACAACGCTCGAGCAGTTACCACCTGTTGGTCTGATTTTCGCAATAACTTAAAAAGTTCTGTTCATTTGTCGATTTTTCGGGCATTCGAAATCCTAATGTGCTGGAAGATAAAATTTCTTTTCTCACCGCCGCCATTTGCTCCGCCCACCAACAAGCGTCTAAGCCAATAGAAAACAAGAAACACTCCTTCACTCCAAACCACATACACGAACTCATTTACATCAAAAATAAAGCAAAAAGATTGTACAATCGCACCTTAAATCCAATACACAGAACTAATTATTACAAAGCACAAGCAAATTTAAAAAAAGCACTCAAAAACACTCACAACAATCCTGGCAAACTAGACTTGAATCGCTCAACACAACAGACAACAGCCTTTGGCAGTGTCAGAAGTTTTTCATAAAAAACGCTCCTCCATTCCTAATCTCATTAGCTCATCTGGCCCCGCTTGCAGCGACGATCAGAAAGCTAATCTTCTTGCTATAACCCTCAAAGATAACTTTACTGAAAATGAAAGGCCTAATGGTGATTATCCTATTGATAACACGATTACTACTACTCTTGAAAATTTTTTCTCTCACCCCCACCCCTTCCCATTACCCCTACTGATCCAGATGAAGTTCTTAACTATATTAAAACTCTTTCTAACAATAAAGCCCCAGGTAAAGACAATATTACTAATAAAATGGTCAAGCATTTCCCTCTTAAAATTCTTCTGCTTTTAACTTTTTAATCAATAAAATTCTTCTTTTAAGACATTTTCCAAATAACTGGAAAATTGCCATTTGTTTTCCCAATTAAGAAACCAGGTAAAAATAGCAAGTCTCCTTCGAGCTACCGACCCATTTCCTTTTAAGTATTCTCCAGTAAAATTACGGAGCACATTATTCTTAATAGACTTCATAACTTTACGGATAGTATTAATTACATAAATCCCAATCAATATGGATTCACCAGGCACCTCTCCACCTACCACCCACTACTCAGATTGACTGAAAAAAAATTACTTCTGGATTTCAGAGGCAGATCCACTGGAGCTGTCTTTCTCGACATTCAGAAGGCTTTTGACAGGGTCTGGGTGAGTGGTCTCATTTACAAACTAATTATTAACAATTTCCCCCTGCACTAATTCATTTAATTAATTCCTATCTAGTCAATAGATCTTTTCAAGTTAAAGTCAATAACACTCTTTCCAGCACCGTTTTTATCAAAAACGGAGTCACTCAAGGAAGCCTCCTCGGTCCCATTCTTTTGAACATCTATATTAATGATATTCCCTCTCATACACTAACTATGACTAACATTTATGCGGATGACACTTCCATTTCGGCCACCTACAAAATCCCCACACAATTACTAAAGCACTTAATGCACACCTAATACTGCTAGAAGAATTCTTCAATACATGGAAAATTAAAATAAACGTAGATAAAACAGTCGCAGTTCTTTTCACCAGGAGAAGAAAGCCATGCACACCACCTACTCTGTATTCCACACCACTACACTGGTCTCAGAGCACTAAATACCTAGGACTTGTCTTAGAGAAAAATCTCACCTGGAAACAACACATATTACACGGGCGTGACAAATTCCGGAACGCAATGCGATCCCTTTATCCCTTAATTTGCCGGAATTCTCATTTAAATATTTACAATAAGATACTTCTCTACACTGCCGTCCTGCGGCCCATCCTCGCGTATGGTTGTCCTGTGTGGGGCTATGCAGCCAATTCTAATATAAAACTTTTTTAGATAACGCTCAAAATGCATTAATTAGAAATATCACCAGAGCCTATAGATATAATAGAAATAGAAATATTTATAAAGTTCTCAAAATTCCAACATTTAAAGCTCATATAAAAAATTAGGTCAAAAATTCTTTGACAATCTTTCGAATATAAATAACGTTAACATTCAAAATCTAGAGAACTACAATCCTAATATCTATAAAAAGAGACCCAGAAGAATATTACTGGACTCTTACAATCCTCCATAACATTAATTCCCGGTCATTCCCATGTGGAGAATGACCACCCTTGCTAAATTTTATTTTTTCTTAACTTATCTCTTTTTAGTTTAATTATTAATTTTTAATTTAAATTCAATTACCCACACAGGCACCCACTTAAGTTCCCATCTCTAATTTCTTAATTACATTCTCGACACCAGGCGCAGTGAATAGAGTTCTCGCTCACCGACTCCTGATGACCAATAGCAGACGAGCTTCTCGTCTGCTTGCACGAATTTTGACTTGATTTTTTCTGAGACCGCCGAAATCGCCAGTTCGCCCCGCCCACTGTCTCCTTCCATGTCCACCAATAAGGAAACACCATCTCGAAAGCAGGCCAACCAACATTAAGCGCCCAATACATTAAGTATGGGACGGAGGAACGCTTCGCGTTCCAGTGCCCAAAGATGTCAAGCGACCACTTCGTTTTCATTATTTTTTCCTTTTGAAAAATGCCATGACCAAAATGTACGCAGGCTACTGTGATAAATAATACTTGAAAGGGATGGAATATGACTGAAAATGGTAAATCTAAAATACAGCTTTCAGGTGATATTACAATTAGACTACAGAATGAAAATGTTGCAGAATGAACTAAATATTTCCCTGACGTACCACAAACTACATTATAATAAATATATTGTAGTACTACATTACAGTATTTTAAAGTCATGCAACAAAAACTTAAACTTGCTTACCTGCCACGATGGGGAACTGAGGAAAAAAAAATATTATTTACAATCTTGGTGATTTCTGGATTACGTTTGTATCACTACTATTTTCTGTATAAATATTTTGCATTTAAAACTCTTGAGAATATATAAGGTTCTGATAAAATGGAATAATTGATCAAATTAACAATTGTTTTAAGTATTATGTCGAAGAAAATTTTGAATTAGAAAAGATATTTTCAGTCATATTTATTTCAAGTAGAATTTTCATGTAGAACATAAGTTGGATAGTAACATATTAAAAAATTAAAGCTTTACATGCATAGGAATTTTGTTTATGCCTTTACAAATTTTAAATGTGTTTTTCTCAGATTTTTAATTTTGAAGATGAGAGTGTATTCTAATCCCTTAGGCGTTTTTCCTGTTTAAGATAGAGTCGTGAAATATCTTGTAAATATTCCCTAAAATATTTTCTAGTAATTTGCTTCTAAAATCTAAGTATTTCTCTTCCCTTAATTTTTTATACAAATATTTTATCCAAGTTTTTGATGTTTCACGACTAAATCGTAAATATAAGAAACAACAGTCAAATATCACGAGTACAGACGGCGCTCGCTGATATTTGAGTGAGAAAATTACAGCAGCATAAAATGCGACCTCGTTTGAATTATATCTAATATGCATATTTGGAACTGTTTAGCGTACTCGAATTAACTCAAGTGCACACGTCAAGGGTTTATATTGCATTCAAAGTCAACACGGTGGCTACTGACGAGCGACTACGTAATTTTGAACCGCGGTTAAGTGACGAGGACGATACCTGAGCTGATAACTCCCCTTCCAAACTTCCACATCACACCAACGTGAGGACTTTTAACCTCGACGTGTTTAACGTGCATCAGCTCCTCTGCAACGCTAAACTTTTGTGGTACCAGGGCTTGAACACTGGACACGAGTTCATAACCATGACCATCAGGCTACCGTGGCCGGAAAAGAAAATAGCAAGTTTGAAAGAAATGTAATGGAGAAGCATATTTGAAGAAATAACTTCAAAACTTAACGAAAAACCAAAATATCAAAATTTATTTTAGGAATAATAGTGAATATAACTTCGTACACCTAAAACCACTTTATGCAGTGTATTTTGATTGATTGAATATTAACGTCGCACTGTTCAGCTACACGAGGACTTTTGGCGACGGACCACGTAATTTTGAACCATGGTCAAGTGACGTGGACGACACCTGAGATGGCACCCCCCTCTCCGAACTACCACACCACACCAACGGGAGGACGTTTCAGCTCTCCACAGATTTAACGTGCATCGCTGCCCTACACGGCGGGTCTTTAGTGGAACTGGGCTCAATCACGTGACTAAGCAAGCCACGGTCCGATACCTATACCACTCGGCTGCCGCGGCCACGCAGTGTATTTTGAAAGTGAACGTTTCCCCTTTTAGAGAAACTTACTATAATTATGTCAAATTCCTTTCATTTTGCTCTAAGGGGATCCCCGAAACAATGTAATTTTTTTGATACACAAAATTACTTATGGTTGAATCTAATACAATTCCCTACAAAATGAATGAAAACCCTTTTTTATCATATAAAGTGTGTTTGAATAGGAGATGGTTAGTTAATAAGAACATTTAAAACGTGTCGACAATCTATGGACCTGTGGCACGTGGTACAATTCTTAGTGGCACTCAGCACTACTCTACAAATTTGTCAATTCTTGAGTGGATGGAAGTTGATAATAGACCTTATTTGACAAACATCTTCTGAGTTATGGACATTTATGGAACTACAAATTAATCTGAAAGATAATTCTAAGGATAAATTTACAGCTATTTTGTAAATAATTGAATGTTATTGCTAGGGGATTTAATTGTTGAAAAAAGAAAATTGCATGTACTCTGCTTTCCACTTATGATTCGGCATATCAAAGTAAAAAATCTTTCCTAATATGAAAAATATTTCGACTCCACAAAGAAATTGTTTAACAACTGAATGCTCAGAATCGTGTCATGCATTATGCCCCTGGTTTTGCGATATGAAAGAAGAGTGGTGAAAGAGTTAATTCGCATTACAATTTTTATTTAACTGTAATGAAGGGAATAATTTATATTTCACTTTGTCTATTTCTTTTTTAAATAAATATGTTGGAAACATACATTTTTAATTTTTTTTATCTTTGTTGCAGAAATAGTAACATTTTATATTGTTTATTTTTATATTAAGAAATGTCTTTAACACACAATTATTATAAAATACAACTGTAAATCTAAATTATTTACCTCTATTCTTTAAATCTGAAAACATTATCGTAGGAATCGAAGGATTTCAAAAATTTCCTACTTTGTGGCACGCTGAATGATACTGATAGATTGGTTTGGCACGTCTCAGCTACACGGTTGCCGCCCCTGATTTAAAATGTTGTGTAAGATAACCATTATATTTTTAAAATTTAATAAATATGCAAAAGGAGAGTATTTTGACAGTACATGTTTTAAAAGGAGTAAGATTTTCGAGTACGAAGTATAAAATTGCCTATATATATATAAGAAGTACGATTGATAGAGTACCGTAGTTATTGCCAACTCGCGACAATGAATTGGAATTAATTTCACAATTCATTGTTATTAAAATATATGAAAGTTTACATGACTTATTTTTGTATTTGTTATTTTTATATTTCTTACCCAAAACAACAATTGGGTGTGCATTACCAGCCAAAACTGCAGAGGCCTGGTTGTTTACTCCACAAGCTCCTACCTTATGCTTACCCTGCCCTACTAAGTAAAAATGCCGTCTTTTGCTCGTCAAGATCATGGAATTGCAGATATTGTTTTCCATATATTTTAAATGTTAGTTTTCTAACTTCTACATCAGCCTTTTAATAGTCTACACTCCTGCAAAGAAGTCTGAATTCAAAACAATAAAAAATTATTGTTCCCAACAATGTCATTTATATACCTTTATTTTTTATAATCTATGAATGCGTTAAACTATTAATTTGTTATCGCGACTATTTAATATTGAATGCGAAAAAAAAAGCGAATAAGTTTCAAACTGAAACTTAAATTGAATTTTTCAAAAATTGTCATCGATATTCTCATAACTTTTACATATTGTCATTTTAGCATATCACACATCTATCTTCTATGCAAAAATCTATTATAAGTTCATCAAATGTTTCAGCATATTTTTACTCCATAACATGCAGTTTTCAACCACATTGTGAGGCCGCGGTAGCCTAATGGTCAAAGTAACGGACTCATAGCTGGCGTGTCATGAGTTCGACCCCAGCACCACTGAAAATCCGCCGTGTAAGGGAGCGATGCTCAAGCGTCATCCTCGTCACTTGAGCATGGTTTAAAATTACGAGGTCCGTCGCCAAGTGAGTGAATATTAACGTCGCACTGTTCAGCTACACGAGGGCTTTTAGTGATGGACCTCGTAATTTTGAAGCATGGTCAAATGACGAGGGTGACACCTGAGCTGGCTACCCTCCTCTCCTAACTACCACACCACACCAACGAGAGGACATTTCAGCTCTCGATAGATTTAACGTGCATCGCTGCCCTACACGGCGGGTCTTTTGTGGCACTGGGCTCGAACTCGAGACATGCCAACCATGATTCGATACCTTGACCACCTGGTACCCCGGCCACAGGTCCGTCGCCAAAAGCCCTTAAGTAGTTGAGTAGAGAAGAGAGAGAGAGAGTGCGACTTTAATATCCCCTCACTTAATTAAATTATATGAAATTTAAGGAATACTTGAAAATATATTAGAAGTCGAATATATATATATATATATATATATATATATATATATAAAAAAAAAATTAATCATATGATAATTTTAAATATCCAAAGAATTATTAGTACTTATGGTAAATATATGTTTTTCAACTGAGTATGTGAGACACGTATAAATAACTTTTTCGAAATTCCAATGCAGAATTTCAGTGGAGCTAATACAAAATTCCTAGTTTTGCATGGTTAAGATTATAAAAATGTCCAAATTTTAATAACCTTTTCTTCAGTCAACCACTAATGGAACATGAATGATGAGGGGGATTATGCATAAATATATATTTTTTTAACTTCAATTTAAAAAGGATCTTTATATTTATTTATATGCGCAAATGTTAACTGTAAAGTTGCCCAGATGCTTTTAAATACTCTTTATTTGAAGATTCAAGCTCAAAAATATAAGCTTGTAGTTAAAGTTCTCTTTGAATGAAATTAATGTTTAGACATTTAAAATTCAAATATAATTTGTTATCTGAACAATACAAAACAAGGGATTCTATGTAAGATGCCCTGAATACCTGGCTTTAAATTTATGAAAAACTAAAAGATTTAAATAGGGTTTTTTTTTAACAATGCATAAAATTTTTTTGCAAATAATGTAATACAGAAGCTTAAAAATTATTCATGTTTAGAAGTGTCCGAAATTTTAAAAGATTTTAAATTTTGAACCTTTTTTTTATTTTTTGACACATAACAAAATAATCATTTTTTAAAAAAATCCCTGAAAGTATTGATTAAAATAAGAAAAATGAAACAGTAAATTATCCTCAATGTTTTAATATATAATTTGAATTTAAATACTACAGATATTTTTAAAAACTTAGACATACATTATAAAAACTTAATTCCATTTGAGAATTTTAAGGTAAAGAAAAAAATGAGAATTCTCAACTCGTTGACTTGCAATTATTTCCGTACACTTTAGGGTTTAAAGAAATTCTTCCCAGTTTTTACGATTGCTGCAGGGGAAGCACCGGTCTCCCCGTGAGCCATAAAACTTCCCCTCAATGCCCATTGTGTCTCCCCGACCGTCTCTAATTATCTTTCAAGATACTAAACCTTTAAATGGGGCGGGGGAAGAATTTGGAAAAACACGACTTTACCGTTTTTGAACACATTACTTGAGGAGGAAAAAATTAGTTTGGTTCATTTTTGGTGAGTCCCTGGCCTTACGAAAAATTCAGTGTGTGTCCGTTTTCGAAGCCTCTCTAGTAGGGCAGAAAAATCCGTGCTGTCCGGTTGGAGCGTTAAGTTTTAGTCGTCCAAAAGAAAGTGTGCTTTTGAAGCAATTTCTCGCATGGCCAAAAATATTCAAAAAGAGATTCTGTAGAGCGTAATTTCCGTTTCTGCATTTCCTTGTGAACGTCATAAGAACAAAATAAATCTTCAAATTCTTCAATCAAGGCAGCTTTAAGAGAACTATACGTTAACATTTTACGAAGAGTTTGGATAAAAGTCTTTGCAGGACCTTGAAGCAAAAGTTTAACACAAATAATTTTTTGCAAATCAGATATGTGTGGGATAAAAATAAAGTTTTCTTCCACATCGCGAAAAAAAGCTTTAACACTAAAATTATTATTTCCCGTAAACGACCTCATAGTTGAAAGAAGGTCCTTTAACAAAAATGCATTCTCCTCGTTCCCTCTTTGGTTTTGATTTCGTTCTGTTTGCAGGAAGGGAGCAAAAACATCCTGTGGAGAGGGAGAGTGATAAATTGGTGGGGTGAGGGGTTGTTTATTCGCATAGTTAACAGATTCTCGCGAAAAAAACGTCGAATCTCCGTCTTCGTCATCCGTCTGTTGTTCGGTGAAATTATTTTTTAAAGATACAAGGTCTGATAGATTTTCAAATATACGCTCACTTAATCGTTTGGCGCTTCCCGCACAATTCTATCCTAATATAGTGCCTACTGTAATAAGTTCAGTTTTTGTCCAGTCTTTTAAAATCTTATCTTTTCGTGCTTCCATGTCGTAATTCTGTGGGAAACCCGCGAATTTTTTTAAATTCTTTTCTAGAAGATTTACTGTAGGGCTCGTCATTAATAATTTTGTGCAGAAGTTGCCCCATTGAAGCAGGGGCCGTCTTTAATATGTTCGCAAGAGCAGCAAATTCCTCTAGACAGACCATCTCGTAAATAAATATCTTCAGAACAATAAAGGAGTAAATTTAATGGACTCACCATTGCTGGTTCCGTCGTTGAAGCGTGCGTTGACGATTCCGTCGTTGAAGTGTGCGAGGTCCACCAGTCTTAAATTGGTCGTCTTTTCTAGGGTTTTTTAATTATTTTAACTTAGTTTGAGGCCGAGCCCCCAAATGTTATGTTGTTACTGGGATGGATTCGTAAACTGTTTTGACAGAATAATCTGTTTATTTTTAAAACAAGAATAAATAAAATGAAGAATAACAATTAATGAATTAAGTGAAACATTTAAACGCACGTCCTTGCCTAATTGGCTTTCATTATGTTTTTAAGAGTTATTACTACTATGCCGATCTGCGTCTGCCTCTCTTGCGTTCTCAACCTCTTATCTTTTGTGTTCTAATATCTCTTCTCCCGCTGTCTCTTTCGTCCGAGTCATTGCCCCCTTCTTCCTTTTACAGTCACCTGGAAGGGGATGCTAAGGGGGGAGGCTTGCAGTAGCGCGTAGCGCCAACCACTTCACATACATATATCGTTCAAATTTTCAATCGTTAATAAAATACTTTCTATTCATCCATTCAATTGACTTATAAATTTCTTTGTATAACACTTGTTTTACATTTTGTTATGATATAAATGATGTAAATAAATATCCCATTATTACTCCTTTGCATTGATGAATAAGTATTGCTGGTTGAATACAGTAATAATTAATACTAACTGATTTATCGTTTTAAAATTCATTTGATATTTAATTATCTTTCTTATTTATTTATTTTGTTACCTATTGTTATTGACGTATGTTGCCATCCATTTAAGACAAAAAAGTGCCTGTTGTCGTGTACTTCTTTTAGGGAAGGAATTAAAATTGCCAGAGCCTGAAATAGCTTGGACTTCTTTACGATAGATGGCGACACCCCCTATCTCCACCTCCACAATTAAGGCATAATAAGTGTAAGAGGCCCGCGCCTCTCTCGCGAGCATCTCGATGTGTAGGGGGAAGGGAAGAAACACTCGACATGACAACACTAAAAACAGACACAATTTCAACTAATAATGTCTCAATAAAAATCCTAAAAGAGGAACAACGACAGAAACACGTAAGCGATTAGTCAACTAACAAACTGGATCCTTCTCTTAATTCAGGATCTAATTTAATTTAATCTTAATTCAATCTTAGTGAGCAATCATCATTTTAAGGTTTCCTTTCATTAATAATCAAAGCTCTATAATTCAAATATTATACCTTAATATCAATCTCACCTGCATAGAGGATATCTCCGCTCCCTCTCCGACTAAAGCTAGAAAACCTTGCCTATTTATAGTGAGTTTTTTCATATCATTATTCTCTTCTTACGAAGGGCTGGTTGTGAATAACGTGAACTGATAGCCCAAAGATTTCCCAAGAGGATTAGTTCGAAGGTCGCGTATAGATCCGTCACATATGTAAAAAAGTATTTTACAGATTTTGTTAAATAATATGGTATTTGAAAAGATAATTATTGTTCCAATTTACTCAACAAAAAGTATAAAACCTTTATCATACTTTGTGTACACAAAAATATAATCTCACTAATTTCAGCGAAGTTGAGGAAACCTCTTTTATGTAACATTGAAATTTTATGTTGAATAGAACTTTCATGATTTTCTAAACAACGTGTTAAGTGCTTTCCAATCAGAAAAGCCGAATGTGTATTGAGAATTTGTTTTACAAAAAAGTTTGTATGTCAAACAAAAACACTTGTTCCATAACACAGCCAAGATCTTTCCAGCACTTGGTCAGTTAAAGGATGATTCGAAAATGACCCCTTTTGTTCTTTGTATTCTCTGACAGAAAAAGAATATCTATTGTTTGGATCTTTATTTTGAAAATTTCACATGCACTACTTAGCCATTTAGTCCATGAACCCTCGTCAACGTATTTCTCAAGCTCAAACCCAACATTTTCTAAGCACTTTTCTGATTACTGATGTTCTCTGGCTGAACAATATCTTTTTCAGAATCGAGATATTGTATATTTTCATCATTTGCTTTTTGGGTTTTTCAGTTTTCTTTGGCTAAGTTCCTTTACCTTTCACTTGTTAATGTTTGTTATATTCTTGTTACTTTGTTCCATTGTGAAAAAAAAGTTGAAATTTTGACATATTTAATTTTCTTTTACATACTTGATTTTAGGCTACGTAGGTACCCTTTTTCAAAAACTGTTTTTGGAGACAGTAACAGTAAAAATAATTTATGTTTTATATTTAAATTATATTATTAAGTTGATTCTGTAAGGCAATAGTCAATTTGACCAGCCATTATTTCACAATTTTAAAAAATTAGGAATTTTTCAAGTTTTTCAAACTTTTATAAAATGCTCAATTTTTTAAAAATTGTTTAGTAATTTTAATTATTTATTTTCCTTACATTATTGAAAACAAAAGTTAGTCTGAATTTGAAAACTGTTCCCTTGTTGATTTTTAATAATTATTTTTCTAGCTAAACCTGGAAAAAACACGAAATTTTTAAAAATATTAAGCATTTTTTGAAGAAATAACTAGAAATCTCAGACCTAAATCCATACTAACTTTTAAAGTGCATACGTTTAGGAGTACATACAAAAATAATTTTAAGATTCTATCCTTAAAAGAAAAAAAGCTTTAGGGTTCAGAAAACATTTATACCTTCAAAATTAAAAGTCTGAGAAAAACGCATTTAAAGTTTGTAAAGGCATAAAACAAAAACTTATAATGCCCGTTAAGCTCTAATTTCTTAATATGTTATTTCCCAATGCAATTTCTACATTAAAACACTACTTTAATTTAATATCACTGAAAACTTTCTAATTCAAAATATGTTTTTGCATAATATTGATAGCATTTTTTACATATTTAGTTTGTTTCAGGTTATTCAGCTAATCCAGTGCTTCTCAAACTTTCAATACTGGCGCCCCCCTTTTCAATCACAATTTTTATCGCGCCCCCCCCTTATACATAATAATTTACTGAATGCAATAATAATGCACTTTTACGATAAAGCAACAATATTTATTATAAACCGTACAAATTCATGACATAAGTATTAAATTTTGTATATGTTACTTTTAAGCAAAAAAAAAGTTAAGTAATAGTATAATTACTAAGTTATTTTTCCTTTCTCTTATTTTTAAATTGGAACATATTACAAAATGCGGTGGTTGCTAGAAGACAAAATATAGATATCAGCTAAATATAGAAAATGAACTCAGAGGGTCAATTTCTTATCTTAAAACTCCTTTCAAAAACTTTGCTCTGTAAGACAAGCCCATGGAAGTAGCTAATAATTATTAAACTTGTTCTTAATTTAGTATTAATTAATTAGTCCTAAAATACTCTGTGCGCCACTCATACATTAAAAGCAGTGTTTCTCACACTTTCAATACTGGCGACCCAATTTTCAATCATAATTTTTGTCTCGCCCCCTGTACAACAATAATGTATTTACTGCAATAAAAATGCACTTTGAGAGAGAGAGACGCTAAAGTTACAATACGATCTTAATTATAAACCGTACAAATTAATACGATAAGTATATTAAATTTTGTGTATATTTTAAGTAATATATATATATATATATATATATATATATATATATATATATATATATATTTTAAGAAAATTACTTAAAATATATATATTACTTAGAGAATTATGTTATTTTTCTTTCTCTAATTTTTAAATTGGAACAGATCGCAAAATGATGTATTTAATTAAAGATTTATTTCCTTCAGCATTCATTTCTCAAAGCACAAATGTCATTAGAAAAATAGTCTAGTCAATGTCGCTCTCTATCATATCCATCACATCTGGCATTATAGGGTACGTTTGCGTGAGTCTGGGCAACCTATCGGACGTCTGCGCAAAACATGTAAAAATGCTTTTCCTCGTACAATTCAGTCAGTTTTGGTCGACTCGATACTCCTATAGCTACCGAATCTAGCTTGAATGTACATTTTTTAAATTTCCACGTTAATTGTAATTCACGGTAATTAAGTATTTACGGCAGTAAATTAAAACAATATCATACATACATTTTTAAGTCGTAAGCAAACATTCGACCATAATAAAGAATCAACAAGTACAAAGACGAACGGGCATGGTTCCGAAAATTAAATCAAGGCGATCTTCTCAAAAATACTTAAATTTTGGATTTACCACTACTGAAGTAAATGATGGAAAAAAAGCCCCAGCTCGATATGTGTTAAAACTTACAAATCTGTAGAACAACATGTGAAAGTTGTTTTTAAAACATGTAAAATCATTTAGCTATGTTGGCAAAGAATTTTAAAAAAGTATTTTCTGGATGAGGACAGCTTGGTAGCAAGTTACGAGTGGATTAGGGATCTATTTCAAGATACTCCAGAAGGGCTCTCAACTTCCGAAGAAGAAATCTTCATAGATTTCACATGCAGTGAAAAATTAAAAGGCAATTTTGTAATAAATCGCTCTTTGAATTTGGGGTAGAGGTGGATGAGGAATTATCTGTACTGAAAACAAAAGCACTTCGTATACTATTACCATTTTTAACATCCTACCTTTTGCAAACCGGATTTTCTGCAGTGGATGCCTTGAAGACAAAATATAGATCTCAGCTAAATATAGAAAAATAACTCTTTAAGTGTCAATTTCTGATATTAAAACCTTCCTTTGAAAAACTTTCCTTTACAAGAAAAGCCCGTGAAAGTCCCTAATAATTATTAAACTTGTTCTTAATTTAGTAATAAGATTGATTGATTGAATATTAACGTCGCACTGTTCAGCTGCACGAGGGCTTTTGACGACGGACCACGTAATTTTGAACCATGGTCAAGTGACGTGGATGACACCTGAGCTGGCACCCCCCTCTCCTAACTACCACACCACATCAACGGGAGGACGTTTCAGCTCTCGACAGATTTAACGTGCAACGCTGTCCTACACGGTGGGTCTTTAGTGGTACTGGGCTCGAACTCGTGACAAGGCAAGCCACGATCCGATACCTATACCACTCCTCTACCGCGGCCAAATTCAGTAATAAGAAATTATTTATAAAATACCTTCTTCAGTACTGATACATCAAATGTATACTGGCTGAAACACCGACTCTTCGCACGAGTTCATTTTTTTAAAAAAATAAAACATTATTCTTGATATAATAGCTGAACTGTAAGGAGAGTAAAACTGTGTGCACGACATTGTATACAAAAATGTAAAATGATTTTTTTTTTTTTTTAGATAAATGCTATAATTGTAAATAACTGTTTAAAGAACTGTAATTTTAAACCTCACACAATTAGCATTTAGAATTAATGTTAAATTATGAAAAAAGAATATAAAATTCCGATGAAGAATAATTGAGTTAATTTTTAACATTTAAAGCGAGAAGACTTCAGAAAGTTTAACCCGGGAGCAGGCGCGTACTCGATACTAACATTAATGGTAGTGCGGGGGGACTCAGTCACCCCAATCATTTGTTTAGAATTTTTTTTACTGTACACGATACAAATCGGAATTCTAGTGAATATTTTAATTTATAGAAAGTATACTTACCTTCTTTCAAGGACTATTCAATTCTTTGATTATTTGAGAAAAAATCCAATAAAACTGAACTAAAATGATTCAAAAGTACAAGACCATAATAAAGGACGCAAATCAGACACTTTTCAATTATCCTACAGAAATGTTAAACCAATCAATTCTTTTCCAAATATCGCAAAACTCAATTATTTACAATTTCCTTAAGCGAAAAGCAAACACATGAAAGATGGGAGGGAACTAATATTGATAATAACCATACCATAAGATTGAAGGTCAAATTAACATTCAGATTTTTTATCCAGAAACTGAAATATTTTGACATCTACTAATTTTTAAGAAACATCTGTCTTTTAGGGGATCATAGCCTTTGTTGCTCCATATCCCACAAAACCTGAACTGAACTGAACGTACTATGCAGCCTGGCTGAAAAGTGAATCATGACTTCCTTTTCTTTTTCTACAACTAATGTACAGTATTTCAATAATAATTGCAGCGGTGAATTGTTTATCTTCTTAGAATTTTTCTCAGGGTCTGGGTTTCGTTTTTTCTTTTAACGAGTAATATTTTATGTTAAAACGTAATAAAAAAATCTCTCATTGAGGAAAAACAGCAAATAAAACAAAATGTTTTTTTTTCTTTAATTTGGTTTAGGGATCAAAGATAGCTATTTGATGACGGAAAAAATCTAGATAATAAATATAAATTATGCCAGTGTGTTGTTGTGTGTATTTTTTTTTATTATGGAAGAAAGCATTTTGTTTTACTTCTCTTTCCGGTTATTTTTTTTAAAAAAAATCTTTAAATTTTCGATACGCTCGCGCCCCCCTTGTAGGGTCATCGCGCCCCCCCAGGGGGGCGCGCCCCACACTTTGAGAAACACTGGCTTAATCTTACATATTATTTTCACAAAAGTTTTGAAACACAAAGCATTTATGTGCAGAATAATATTACCACTAAAGCTAAAAATTGCCAGATTTTTACATAAAATTTAATTTTTTCCTGTTTTAATTTGGGGCACTTTAGCAAGTATGAGTACTTGTGGTGCACGACTTAAAAATAGTATTATATAGTACTACAGTATGTTTACTATATTGGAGTTTGATATATAGTGAAACTATTCAATTTTATCTGCAATACTTGTATCCGGAAGTCTAATTGCAGTATCAACTGAGGGCGTTTTCAGATGTATCAAATTCAGTAGTATTCCATCCCTTCGAAATATTGTTTCTCATAACAACCTGAGAAAGTTTTGGCCGTGGCATTTTCTCAACTTGAAAAAAATTGATAATAAAGCTTCTAAGTTATATAAACTATTTTTTAAACTAAAATTGGCCTTGAAATCAATCTGAATTAAGTAACTATGACAACTCAAAAAACTCAAAACATAATCAAGCTGAAATGATTTTAGTAATGAAAATTGAAATTAATAACCATTTCACACTTTAAGAGTTCATATTGTACTCAAAAATATTTCTAATTATTTTAAGAGTGCTTTAAAAAGAAACCAAAACCTAAGCTCAGAAAACTTCAAATATTTGAAAAAAAATTAATTTGTTATCAGATCTGAAATGCTGTGGCAAGCTGCATAATGATATGGGCCACAAGAAAATTAAAAAAAAATTATTTTTTTTGGTATATTTGAGATTTGTAGAAGTACTGTGTAATCTTACCAGTAATTTTCGTTTTTCCGCTCCACTTTTATATTTTCTGTGCCAGACTTATTTATGTTGTAAACTAAGGACTTGATTTTTCTGAAAATAAATTTAAAAGTTTAGGTCAATAATTAGAGGTTTCTAAGATATAATTAAAAAAGTACCTAGTTTATTATTTTTTTTAAAAAAAATCGTTGTCTACACTCGTTAAAACCTAAAACGCTTATTATTATTTATTGGCCCATCAGTTTAAAAGGATTTTTATAAAAATAAACTTAAGAATTATTTGCCTGTTTTAAATACAGATTGTTTTTCCGTTGTCATCTATTATTTGCTGTTAATACCTATACTTAAAAAAACCAATTTATTACGAAAATCAAGACCACTTTAACTTTATCCATAATATTCGCAGGAAATCGCCATAATCCACATAAAATGATTATTTTTTTCCATCCTACAGAAGTAATTAAGTTATTCATCACAAATTTTAAGATAACATACATATTTATAGGAAATCCTGATGTTTTCAATATTAGAAAAATTGAAAAAACAGAAAATACTTAATCATAACTTTAATATCTTCCTACTTAAATAATTTTCAAATGTTTATTGCTACTTACTTTGTAATGAACGGGCCGCCCCATTCATTGGTGTTTGGGAGTATTAACTAAACTTATTAACTAAATCGTCAATTAACAATCTTAAATATTAAGCAATCAACCGTCGAGCCACTCTCGACTAGCTTTCAACCACTTTCCGTTGCTCACTAAACACCAACTTCTAACAACTCTCTCGTACCTAAAAAATACTTAAATATTAGCCTTCATTTATATAAACCATGTCTTCTTCTTTGGGAGAAAGTTTTCAATAGAACAACATTTAAGAGAAGTAAATTTCTCCAAAAGGATTAGTGAGAAGTTCGCGGATAGACCCGTTACAACTTTTTACTGGAAACTTGAATAAACAGGTACCTAAGTAACTTTTAATTTCAAGTATTATGCACAGGGCATAGCACCAAATAAGTATATTATTGTAACTTAGAATTATTACTACACAAAAATAAATGACTACAGAGATAGTGCCACTACGTTTGTATAAATGCTCGATGTTCGTCGGTGCCGCTCTACGATAGAGCCTATTAATTTCTGTCCTCTGTCTATTAATTTCTGCGTATTCGGTGGTAGGGTGGAAGAACAAAAGTAAATTGCTCTCGAAAATAAAAATAAATTTTATGTTGTATTTTGGATAGTTTATTTTAGATTTGTATTTTTTTACTTGTTTATTATTTTATTACTATTTTGATTGCAAGCATCTTTTTCTGTTTGTTATCTTCTACGGAGAACGGGGCCCCCCTAGTACCAGGGGGCCCTGGGCTGCAGCCCATTTAGCCCATACGTAGATCCAGCCTTGAATAGGGAAATAACTTGAAGAGAGAGAAAAATTGCCGAAGCAATCTCGCACGTGTGGTTGTCTGCCGTCGTAGGTGAGGAAGAGCGTTAACAGTTCAACCTCATGGAAACTATTCCAAAATCATAAAGTGCCGAAATTTAACTCTCGGTTCAAATGTATTTTTAATATGTAATTAAGTTTTAATATTTAGTGGTATATAGCATTTTTTTTAATATCTGCATTTTATAATTATACACTAGAAATAACTCTTTTCTTTTTTTTTTCTGTGCAACCCTAATTTTAATTTAATGCCAAAAACATAAATTAATAAATTAGTATTTTTTGCTAATCAAAACTTCAACATTATTGATAGCAATTTTTTTGCTCACGTTTTATTTTACCATTAAGCGTGGGAAGAGTTTAGGTGATCTCTTTTAATTTTTGTTGTAAACGGGGGGCGGAACTGCTAGCGATGGCCCTGATAAAGGGAAGATTTTCCAAAGAGCAAAAAAAAAAGTTTAAAAGAGTAAGAAAAAAGAGAAAATCCTCTCCGAACCAAAACTAGCAAGGAAAGAACTGAAGGACTCGCATCTCGACATCTATAGAGACTGGAGTCTGGTCAGACTCCTCCACTCCATGTCTTGAACTAAGTGGGCCTTGTGATGTGTTGTCCTTCTTGGTTTGGGGGAAGGGGGGTTGAGGAGGTATGGCCTTGGAAGGCGGGAGTCAATGGTGAGCAGCAGAGTTCCAGCGGTTTATAAAAGGATGATTCCTATTGGTTTGTGAGCTTCTGGATTTTAGGATGAAATTCCCTGATCGATCGGTAAAAAATTTAAACTATTGAGATATGAAAGAGACATTGAAATTTAAAGAGAAAATTTAGGTAATAGAAATTTAAAGTAAAGTAATTTAAATCAAGGACCGCTTCTATTAACATAGGCGCTTGTTGCTTAAAGTCCTTGGTTTTTTAAGAGAGGAGAGAGTTTGTTTTAGCTTTGGGAATCGCTTAAAAACATTAGCTACTATTTTAAAAAGAGCAATCACACACACATATCTTGGAAATCTGAGGTATTGTTATCATTAAAGGGGGTAACTTGGGGCGAGCTTTGTCTTTCCGATTTATTATTGCTATTAGTAGAGGGGAGGAGATCGTTCCTTTCAGAAACAATGTTGGCGAAGGACAATCCCTCAACAACATCGTTACTGGTGAATTTTTTGCTATTCCCCTGTTGAAAAGGGGGCACCTTTTCTGGGTTTGAAAAAACTTGGGCATTTAGTGTAACAGGCAGTATGCCCGTACACTTTACAGTTGATACAATGGGTGTTATCCTGGCTTTTTTTTATCTCACAATCTTTGGTTAAGTGATCTTTTCCACGCTTGAGACACCTTGGAATCATGCGGCAGTTAGCTGCAGTATGGAAAAAAATATAACAGTTGAAACATTGAGTGGTATCCCGAACGGAGTACCCCTCGACCTTGACATCCATGTATCCCAAGTGGGAAAGATCAAAACTTTCAGGGGCGTAATAATTTGAAGAGCCTAGGGCGTCTGGGAGGTTAAAAATGGCCCTGATTCATCCTGGTTTGTAAGAAACGAAGTCTTGCATAAAGATCTCAATGTTTCAGCTGTGTTCGATTTTACTCAAAATTAACCAATAAATTTCTTCAACCGACTCTCTCATATTCTTAATGAATCATTGAGAGAACCCATGGCTTTCGATAACTCAATTCCCAGCTCTGCAAAAAGACCTAGAGTTGTGGGATGAGGACATCTTGATACTTGTTGAGAAAATGCTTTAAAAATTTTCCAAATTCTAATCTTTTGTATTTTTATAAAAAGAGCTTTGTCCACACCTTGTTACGCAAAAGTATTGCTAATAACGAGTGTCATAACTGCATTAAATTATTCTTCAAAAATTATAATACGTTTACCTCAAATTTTAAAAATGTTTTCATTAAAATATTTTACCTTTTCTTCTCCCTAGATGGCGGCACCTGAAGGGCTGTTTTCCTTTTTATAGAATCTTGGTGTAAATTAATCACATCTTTATAATCTCAGCAGGCGTGCACTCGATGCTAACGTCACACAGTGGGCAGTTTTCCCAATCTGGCGCACGGAAATTATTTTATGGCTTTAAAGTCTTCATCATGATCTAAAATCATAGTAATTAATGTAAATTAGGTATTCTTCTCTGTTTTTTACTAACAAATAAGGTTAATAGGGTCTTAACTAATTTATGTCTTGTTTGAATTTGATCAAGAATAAATTATTGCTAAGGAGAACTAGTTTTTGAACAAGGATCTAAGGATATTAACAGAAGCAGTAATTTACACATGAAAGAATATATACAAGAAATAGTGTGGCAAGTAAAAAAAATTAATTTGTATAAGATTAAACAAATACAATCAAACACAACATTGTACATATACAATAAAGGAAAATAGGTAGTGTTTAAAAGGACTCGGCACCCTTTGAATATTTTTTTTATTTATGTTTTATTTAAAAATTACATTTTAGTATTTCATATAATGTTTATTTAAGTAAGTGATACGAGATAAAATTTTGTATGTATTATATTCACATAATTTTACAAACTCAATTTCTTTTAAAAAATTCGGAAATTTTTAAAGTTTTACTCTTTTTGTGTTAATTTTTTGACCTGAAATTTTTGTAATATTTCTTAGGATATTTTTGAAACATCTTTAGGGATCAATTTTAAAATAACTTAGTTAGTTTTGGAGAAAAAAAAATAATAAAATGTTATATATATATATGTTAAAATTCAACCAAAAGCCCAATATTTCCCACATTTCAATTTTTTAAAAAAGGAATTATTCCATTTACAGAAAAATTGATCCCTAATTTTGTTACATGCATTACAGGGAGAAAAATAGAAGTGATTGGTAAATAATTGTGGAAGTAGTATTTTGAATGCGAAAAACACAGATCGAGAAAAACCATTTTAAAGTTTATAATTCTGAAAAAATAATTATTATAATCTTAAATATACATAAAATACGCCACTAAAATATCAGCTATATATTTTTCCTCAAAATAATAAAATATAATATAAATCTTACTCCCCCGACATCCACGGCATCATTCGACTTAGAGAAGAACTTTAAATTTCGGTGGTACCTCATCCATTTTTCCCCCCTACAAACGAGCAGGCATTTTTAACAATTTTTCTATATTGTAGCCTCACAATCGTAGAGTAAAGTCAACATCTCTTCATATGTTACGCATGCTTTGCCCAAACACTTTCGGAGGAGTTCTTTTATACTGCGAACCATCCTTTCCCAAAATCCACCGTACCATGGGGCGGAAGGAGGGCTAAACAACCATTTTATTTTCATTAAAGAACATTCAGCTTGAATGAAATCCCAGTCCAAAGATTTCAAAGCATTTGCTGCCCCTACGAAGTTCGTACAATTATCAGTGTATAGCGTAGAACCTCTTGCCCAGAATCTTCTCAAAGCTTTCATAAACGATTCGGTGGAGAGAGATGAGACTAGTTCCAGATGGACTGCTCGATACACTGCACACGTGAATAGAACTATCCACGCTTTGCTTCCACCACGTAAGGAAAGAGGACCGGCCAGATCTGCTCCAGTTATTTGAAAGGCTGCAACTCTGTGTATTCTGTCGGGAGGTAAAGGAGCTGGAGCTGGGTTAACTTTTCCAGCTGTCAGCCTTTTGCATTTTATACTCTTACAACTCTCCGACTCTTGGGAATCCATAATTTTTCTCTTAATTGTGCTAAGGTCGTTAACACTCCAGCATGCATTAAGGATCTATGAGTATACAAAACCAGTCTTTCTAGAAGAGGATGGTCTGGGGCAAAACTGTAGGATGCGTAAAGTCTTCTGGCTGAGAATCAGTCTTGTTTGAACTTTCAGGATGCCATTTTTCTCGAAAAACTGTATCGTATCTTTATACTTCTCACGTATTTCAGAGGGCCATTCTGACTGCATGATTTTCATTAGAGTCTCCTCTGCCTTTCGAATCTCTTCACATGAAAGTGAATTAACTAACTTATAGGAGAGTTTCTCTTAATATTGTTGCAGAATCTGAGAACATAAGCAGTCATTCGGAGAATTTTCTTATAGCTCGAAAAGTACAGGAATCTATCTCCAAATCTAACTTCGTTTCCTGTGGCTAAATTTGTCACAACTGTCTTACACCGCTCTAGAAATGCTTCATCCGGAGTCTCTGATACCTCAAAACATGGCCAAGATTCTTCATCGCTATACAGCCAGCCGGGACCCTTCCACCCTTTGCTTTTCAGGAGATCCGACCAATAACAGCATCGGGTAGCTAGATCAGCAGGGTTGACTTCTCCAGGAACATGTCTCCAGTTATCTATATTGGTCAAATCCCTGATTTCCATCACTCGATTTCCAAGGAATGTGTTCCATGGCTCTTTTTTCTTAATCCAGCTTAAAACCACCATTGAATCGGACCAAAAGTAGGTTTTAGAAGCAGTTCATAGAATAGAATGTACAGTTTCTGCTAATCGAGCACCCAGAGCTGCTCCCAACAATTCAAGTCGTGGGATTGTAGATTTTTTCATTGGATAAAGTCTAGCTTTAGCTGCTATGAGTTTGGCCGTAACTTATCCTTTAAATTCACATCGCAGAAAGGCACATGTAGCGTAAGCGTAGGAAGAAGCATATGTGAAGATTTGCAGTGTGAAGTCATCCTAATTCTCAGCAAAAAATCTTCGAGGTGTACATTTAGACATGTGATGCATGGTTTTCTCCCAAAGTCTATATTTATGCTCAAGTTCTACAGGCAACACCTCGTACCAGCCTATTTTTCCTCTCCAAGCTTCTTGCATAAGCAACTTTGGTAACAATAAAGCTGGAGCCGTAAAACCAATCGGATCGTATACACTGTTGATCCACAGATAGCAGTACCCTTTTTGTAACTGGCCTTTCTTGGGTACAATCTAAATTGGATGGTAACTTGCAAAAAAGTTCGTTGCTGACTATATCCCAACTCAGGCTAAGTACCATTTGCATATCTTGATCTTCTTTAGAGTCATTAGAAGCCCAACAGCGCAATTCAAATGCACCTTCTTTCATTATTTCTATGGATTGCGATTTCAGTTGTTCCAATTCTGTAACGTCATTAACACTCGTAACCAAATTATCCACGTAGAATCTTTCTTTTAAATGACCAATTGTCTTCCTGAGGCTCTTTGTCTGGAATTTTTCTCGTTCTAGGTAATAACTTATAGTGGCATTCAACAGAAAAGGGCTGGAGGAAACTCCGAAGAATACTCGACAATGACGATAAATTCTTATTTTCGAGCATTCAGCATTCTCCCACCATAAAAATCTAAGGACATCTCTATCTTCAGTTTTCAAACGTATCTGTAGAAATGCCTGTTTCACATCTGCAATTACGCCTATGGCACCAAAACGGAATCTTAATTGTAAAGGCAGTATTTTATGTATAAGACTTGGGCCCACACTTAAGCAATCATTCAAGGAGGAAAATCCCGGTTTCTTGAACGAAGTGTTGAAAACTGGGTGGACCTTTGTGGTATTGCTTGAAGGCTTAATGACGGGTCTGTGAGGTAGGTAATGGACTTCCTTGGCAAGCTGATCTATTGGGACAGCTTCTATAATACCTTCTGACTCGCACTGTTTAAATACGTTATCGTAGGCTTCAAAGTAATTTTCGTTTATCAAAAGCTTAGTTGCTGTACGAAGTCTGAATTCTGCTGAGTCGTATTTATCATATAGAGCAGGATGTCACGCTAGCCATGGTAAAGCCACTTCATATCTTTGATCTTCACAGATCCTAATTGTTTCCTTAAAATGGGCCAAAGTTTCTTCTTCAAGAAGGCTTTCATTTTTCTTCTCTATGGGATCTGTAATACCCAAATCTTCTAAATCCCACATTTTAGGCATGTCCATATTTTGCAAGCTCAATGTGACTAGATTAACAACTTCCTTTTCTTTCCCAGTCCTAAAATTGTCCAACCCAGCAAGGTCTCAACAGCAGATACTCCTGAAGATAATACCTCTATTCTGCCAGTCAAAAGGCTTCCAAGTATATCAGCTCCCAGAAGAACTCGTATAGGTGATGAATCTTTTCCAACATCTGTAAGATTTATTCCTCGGGAAACAAGCTCAGAAAGCAATTTTCTATCATGTATTCTTAGCAGGGTTGAGCATATCTTTTGTTGCTCTAGAAGAGACAATGGCGTTGTATATTCGTGATTTAAACCTTCCACGTTTACCATGTATCTCTTATGCTCAGAAGCAAGGGAAATTCCTCCGCCAAACAGTCCTTGAGAAAATATTTCTCTTCCAGATGGAGAAAGGGGGGAATAGTTCTGCAGCTAAATTCTTTTCAATATAGTACCGCTGGGATCATCGTCCAACAATGCTCGGACACAGACTTCCTTGTCTGTATTTCGTAGTCTGATCATAATAGTTTTGAGGTATATTTCATGTTCAGAGGGAAGATTTGTTAGTAATGTTTCTGTAGATTTCTGCTCATTATCAGTTGTTCTGTCCTTAGACGAAAAATTAGTTTCCTTTTCCTTGCGTAAATCTGGGCAAAGTAATGGATAATGTCTCCGTTTGCAAATTAAACATCTCACTCTACTATAACATCTTTTTTCTAAATGTTCAACCTTAAGACAAACGAGACAGCATCTTTTTCTTTTAACTTGTGATTTTTTGTCCTCATAACTCATATCAGATAACTTTTGACAGTCTTGACTTAGATGAGGGTGGTCACAGAAAATACAATTAAGTTTTGCGCCAGTTGTACTTGCAATTAACGTAGCCGCAGTGGGTTCAGCTTTATGGACCGATTTATGACAATCTTTTCGTACAGCACCACTTACCCTATCTTTACCGAATCCTTCACGAGCTAAACGTGTCATTTCTTCTGATTCGACTTCATGGCGTAAAAAGCACATAAGTTTTTCCATGGATCTCTGACTTGTAGCATCATCAGTACTTTCTGAAATTCTTCTCCTTTCCCACGCTCGCAGAACATTTTCTGGCAAGCATGACTCCACCAATGGCCCAAGAAAGTCAGCATAATTTTCTTTTGTGCGCCCTAAGCTTTCCAATGCTCTTAATTATGTTTCTAGCATATCGTAGAGGGTTGCTAAATCAGGAGCATTCTTTCCAGTCGTAGCATTTTTCAGAACCAGTGAAAGGAGATCGCGGACATATATTTGCACTAAGAGATCTTCCCGGCCAAATTTTAATTTCAGCTGTTCGACGGCCTTTGGATAATTTTCAGCTGTTATTGGGAAACTCGATATTAATCTAGCAGCTTTCGAATCAGGCTACATAGACTGGTATAAATATTGGAATTTGTCTATAGCAGTCAGTTCCTCCGAGTCATGAATTTTTGAAAATATACTCCAAAATGTCAAATATTCCTTAGGATCACCTGAAAACATCTTTAATTTAAATTTAGGTAATTTTAATTTTAACACATTACGCTAAGAAGAACTTTCTAAAAGAGATCCAGAATCTTTATTTAATAGAGTTTCTATCTTTGATTTATATAAGCTCAAAAACATTATCTTTATAATCCTCTGCGCCCTCAAAATCAGCTTCGTATTCGGCAGCTCAGTAGCAGTATTTACTAAAAGTAAATCAGAAATTTTATTCTGAACCTCATCTAAACGTAAAAATTTATCTTGTAACTGAGAGTTCAATGCGGACAGCTTATCGCCATCCTTGGCGTCTTCTTTCGTTGCGAAATATTCTTTCAACTTATTAGCCGTAGACCTAAACGAAGTTCTTAACGACTTCCGTTGTATTTTTAAAGCATCCATATTTATACTCAAACTTAACGCAGTTACTTGAAATGATTCGTAATAATTCTTAATGTATGTTTATAAAGAAAAAAATACAGTGAGTATGCTTTCTAAAACTTAAATCACTCTCGTAAATATCATAAACAGAATATCGTAACTCATAAGCAGATATCAAAATTATTCGAACCTGTACATTTTATAAATCTGAATTCTTCGAAAGCAGAATTCTGTCCTGTCACGGATGCCAATTTATTATGACTGAAGACGATCTTTTATTTATATACTATTTTATTTATATTATGTACGGGGAACTATATCAAAAAACGCAAACATGGATGAAATTCTGCTTTTATTCTAATTCTTCCTCCGTTGCCAATTCCGCTAGTTCAATAACAAGTTACATAAATAGAAAAGACAACAGGAAGTGCGAAATATAGCATGAGTAGCAACAATAGTTTACCTGTCGGTCTTGTTTGTTTGTAAATAAACGTTTGTCCCTCAACTCAGTGGTAGCATTTTTCCTAGCGTCGCCTCAACTTCTGACAGGTAAGAGCCTTAATTATTCTATTTTTTGTACAAAAAGAATTAGAATTGAATTTTGAAATACGATGACGAATGAATTACGAATTTGAACATTATTTTGGTGACTGAAACTCGGGACCAGCCTTTAGATAAATAATTGCGAACTAAATCGAGTGTAGTTGAAATCTTGCGAACAGTATTTGAATTTGAAAATTTAATTTATACGAAATGGATATCGAAGTTCTCTCTAAAAAAAATTCGAACACCTTTCAGAAGTGCGGTAACAGAATTATCGAACTCAATTAAAATTAAAATTGAGAAGGAAAATGCATCAAGCGATTTAATAGAAGAACTTTTAGCAAAATTAATTGATAAAGAAAAATAATTTGAGAGAATTTCGACAACAATATCACGATCCTTACTAATATTATGGACCACCTAGAAAAGGACATAGAAAAACAGCAAGAATACCGAGATACAATAATTACTTGTAAAGTGCGAACCAATAAAATATTAAACAAAAGAGAAACCGAGTCGAGAAACACACCTAATACAAGTTCTAGAAGCGAACAACAGTTTTCGAGTTTAAAACTCCCTCAACTGCAAATCCCACAATTTGACGGAAATATTTTAAAATTTAGTGATTTCTTTGCCCATAGTTCG
This sequence comes from Trichonephila clavipes, assembly GCA_019973935.1. Classification (NCBI taxonomy): domain Eukaryota; kingdom Metazoa; phylum Arthropoda; class Arachnida; order Araneae; family Nephilidae; genus Trichonephila; species Trichonephila clavipes. The sequence continues at coordinate 64,397 of BMAU01003380.1, read as the reverse complement.
AAGCAGCAATTCACAATAACTCAAATTTAAGTGACGTTGAGAAATTTAATTATTTAAAGTCTTACTTAACTCATGAAGCTGAAATAACAATTACAGGTTTAACTCTGTAAGTGCAAATAACTATAAGATCGCATTAAACATAATTAAAGAGCAAATTGGCAGAAAAGATTTAATTATCGATTCACATACGTCCAAATCATTGCATTTAAATCCTGTGTGAAAATCATTTTATATTTTGAGTTTGCGAAAACTGTATTCAGAATGTGAAATCCATATTCGAGGGTTACAGAATAATGGAGTAAACCCGAAAACTTATAGTTCTTTATTGCGTGTATCCAATAATTTTAAAATCTATTCCTCGAGATTTATCATTAGTTTACCTGAAAATCATATGGTCAAACGAAGAATACGATTTCTGATTTATTAGACTTCTTAAAAATAGAAATTCAATGTCGCGAAAAAAATAAGCATTTAACTAAAGAATTTAATTCCTATGAATCCAATCCCCGAAAGGAAACTAGAAATTATTATAACGAAAAATAGAATCATAAACACAGTAAATTTAATAAATATAACGTAGATTCAACGTATGGAAAAAAATAAAAATCGTTATAATGTCCCGACGACCTCCGCGTTTGTTGTCAATGTAAATAAGTGTGTATTTTGCTTAGGAACTGATATTAAAAATGACTATAGTTCCGATTCTTGTCCGAAATCAATCGAGGAAAGGAAATTATCTCTTAGAATAAACGGCATTTGTCATTGGTGTCTCGCGTGAGGCCATATATTTCGGGCATGTATGAAGGCTAAGGTTTGCGTTAATTGCAAGGGTCGTCACTCCGAGCTAATATGCGATACTTCTTTCATCCCCGCAAACACCCCCGCTGACCCAGGGACCGCCTCTCAGAACGCAGGTGTTCGTGGTCCCTCTCCGCAATGTGACACCCCTATGAAAACTATTTCATGCTGTAATGTGAATACAACTCACGACGAAATACTTCTCGAAACGTGTGGGGCTTTGTTGGTAAACGAATCGGAGAAAAAGGAAATAAATCTCTTGTTAGATAACGCTTCACAGAGATGTTTTTTTAAAAAAAAAACAGTAGCCTCTGAAATGAAACTTCCCGTGAAACGCGAAGAAAATTTATTGGTTTACACTTTTGGTTCGAGAACACCCATTTAAAAAAAAACGAAGTTGTGGAAATCACTCTCTGTAACCTTAATGACCCTGTAAACACGATCACTATTGAAGCTCTCCTTACGGATGTCATTTCGGAAACTCCATTCAGGATGTCAGCGAATAAATTAAAGAATTCGCTTAGCTGTAAAAATATCCGCATGTCTAACATAAACGAATTGAATGAAGATGATATTTCATTGTTAATAGGGGCGCAATATTTTTGGCAGATTCATTCGGGTAAAAAGGAAAAATTAACAGAAACTTTGTTTGCGATATATACAATTTTCGGGACAATAATCCAGGGTAGAATATCGCTCATGGATGTACATTATAAAGAAAACGTTTCGGTATTTAAAATAGAATGTTGTTCCCAACTAAATGAAAATTTAACCCAATTTTGGAAATTAGAATCGATGGGAATTTATTGATATAGAAAAGAATATGTTAGATAACGATAGTAAAGTTTGCATCATTCGAGTAAGCAAGCCTTGATTTTGGCCAAATAAATTTATCAGTTTTAACAATTATTTAAACATGTACACGTTACATCACAAAAACAAGACACACTTTACATAAGTCTAAGCGAGTTCTGATCCACCGCGCAGCCCGTTTTGCGCGGGTGACGGATTTCCCTTTGAAATAATCCCCCAGGGATTATTAGACGGCCGATCTGGCATGATGATTTAGAGGAGTCTTACTCCTTCCCCCATTCGAAAAGCATCTGTCTGAAGACGATGCGCCTGAAAATAGACTAAAAAAATACATGGATATAATTCAGAGAGAAATAATTAAAAATTGGTTAGCATGCAGAGCCCCAGATAATATAACTCCCCGGAGACACATAAATATACATACATTACAAAAGACTACATAATAGTATTAGGAATTTCACAAAGAAAAAAACCCCAAGACAATACATATAATGAACACACTACATGTATGTTAATTATTTTACTACTATTTTTTTTTATCTATACTTCTACAAGCACTTTTAGTGAATATACATAACAATACAATTACTGGTAAATTACATGTATGTTTTGGTATAGTATAAACCATATAAGTAAACAAAACCAAAAATCAGAGCAAATTCACATAAAAAGTATTACCCAGAATTATTTTAAAAAAATGTTAAACAATAAAGAAAATACAGCTTACATACAAGGAAATACACATCTGAAAATTCACTAAACCTAAGTAAAGGGTGTTTTTTTGAGAGGTATAGAACTTGAAATTGCAATAAAACAACGATGTATTTCTCGATTGACATGAATTATTTTTATTCGAAAGATAATCTTGTGGCATTGCATTTTAAATATGATTTCTTCAAATGACTGCCACGGCTGGCTTTGATGTAGTCCAATCTGGACGTCCAATTTTCGATGACTTTTTCCAACATTTGTGGCCGTATATCGGTAATAACACGGCGAATGTTGTCTTCCAAATGGTCAAGCGTTTATGGCTTATCCGCATAGACCAATAACTTTACATAGCCCCACAAAAAATAGTCTAACGGTGTTAAATCACAAGATCTTGGAGGCCAATTCACAGGTCCAAAACGTGAAATTAGGCGGTCAACAAATGTGTCTTTCAATAAATCGATTGTAGCACGAGCTGTGTCACATGTTGAGCCGTCTTGTTGGAACAAGACGGCTCAACATGTGAACAACAAGAACAAGCTCCTGGACATCAAGATTGTTCAATTCAGGAATGAAAAAGTTAGTAATCATGGCTCTATACCGATCACCATTGACTGTAACGTTGTGGCCTTCATCGTTTTTGAAGAAGGATTCCACCAGCTCATAAAGCGCACCAAACAGTCAGTTTTTCTGCATGTAACGGTGTTTCGACATACAGTTGTGGATTAGCTTCACTCCAAATGCGGCAGTTTTGTTTGTTGACGTAGCCATTCAACCAGAAGTGCGCCTCATCGCTAAACAAAATTCGCTTATGAAAATCGAGAACAACGGCAATCTCGTTTTGGGCCCATTCGACGAATCTACGCCTTGCTTGATGATGAATTGCCAAACCAAAATGAGAATAAATCACTTGACAGCTGTTAAATCGGTCGCCATCTTGGAAAGTAATGCAAACTTAAACTTCTATACCTGAAAAAAAAACAATCTTTATATACACAGAGTTTAGATTATAGTCTATACTGGAGATAAAACTAAATAAAACATTTTCTGAAAATTTCTAATCCATATTTTAAAAAGAAATTTTGTAATGAACTTTACCGTGAAGCAAAAAATTGAAAAACATGGTTTCTCAGAAAATGCATTTAAGGATTTTAATACAGTATAAAAACATTTTCTACTTATACATTTTTTAAACTGGCCATATTTACAGGTCTAGATCTCTTTAGCTTCATGCTTAGCTAATTTGGACTTTTTTTTTAACCTTTTACTGTTTTCTGGAGAGTTTTATACAATGTAACAGTTGTAGTTGTTAGTGAAATTTTGATGAAAAATTGCAGTAACACTAAATTCTAAAAAATGTATTCAAATGATATTTATACAGTACGTGAATAACATCTTTATATGTGTTAGGAATTAAAAAATTTGTAATACTTTCGAAATTTTTTTAAATATGACAATATTTATGCAAAAAACACGATTTTTTTTCATAAAAAAAGCAATAAAGTACATAAATATATACAATGAGGTTAGATTTTGATTCCTACTACAGATAAAACTAATTAAACCATGTTCTGAAAATTTCAATTGAGCATCTACGAAATATTTTGTGTAGGGTTCTATTTCCGGTTTTGTAAACTCTCTCTATATTTCCAGTTTACTAATTATGCTGTAACTTTTCTTTTTGGAATCTTAAATGTAAGAACTATAAAATAAAAGCATAAAAGTACTTTCGAAAATTTTCACCAAAACGGCGAATTTTGGGTAGTCACATAGCTTAAGATGGTTTTTGTAAAAGCAATCAAAGTGGAAATTTTCTCAGATCAGTGGAGTCCATTGTGAAGTTCTGGTATATTAGTTGCAGTAAATTATAACCTCTGAAGCCCAGTGGCTGTGTGGTTAGTGCATTGCACTTCCACACTACAGGTCAGAGGTTCAGACCTCGGACTGTGCAAGGTTGACTCAGCCTTTCATCCCTTCAGTAGGTTGATAAAATGAGTACCAAACTTGCTTGGGAACTGAACACTGGGGGATTCTCGCGTCAGATTGATCACCTGGCCGGAACATCTGCTCATGCATCTCAAGGCCCATGGTCGCGTATACTGAGTCGGGCACAGTAGGCCTTGGCCATCCTGAGCTGTCGTGCCACTGAGTTAAGTTTAAATAACTTATTTTATGCTTTATGTAAGCTCAAATACGCCGTTGTTTCTGATTTTGCAGACGTTGCACGAATTCACTTGCGCCGATACAAGCTCGATGCCACTGGATCTCTTTTACCTACCAAAGATGGAATCACTGTAACACCTTCCGTATGGTTAGCCCTCGTAAGAGAATTTTCTGCAATCGATCAAGCCTTTGAGGATGGAAAAGTATTTGTTATCAAGGATTGTCTCTTACTTTCCCGAACTGTTATCGAGAATGTCACTCATATCATAATGCAACGTTATTTCCAACGAAAAGACTTTACTCGTAAATTTTTGACTCCAGTTTCCATGCTAAAAGAAACGGAATGGAATGTATTAAAAGATATCCATAAGCAGATCACGTCGAAAACTGTTTCAATCATGTTCGGGCGTGTTTTTCTGAAACTTCTGAGGCAAGAAGTGGCTAAACACATTCCTTTTCCAAAATCTGACTGCGTCGATTGTATCGACGCAGAAATGGTTCTCACTACATCAATGGTCGAACTCTTATGTAACCATATTGAAGAAAATATTTCATCATTGTTCGTATGCTTCGGATGTTTGGAAGGATACGAAAATCAACTAGGTCATGAATGTATGACATATTCAAACGGACAGAGAATTTCCGAATATGGTGATTTAGCCATATTAAACATGGACTGGGATAAACTGGTTGCAGATTTTGTCAATCGAAACATCCAAATGGCAAATTACATGAATGAGATGTTTCTCAATAAGTTGAATATGAATGTGCTGATAGAAAATGCTAAACAAATGTATGTTGCTAGAGATTCTTTATTAATTATTGTAAATAAAAAGTATTATTTTTCTTCTTCAAAGTGTATTTCTTTTTTTTTTTTTAAGAAAAAAGTGGTAAAGTACACACACAGAGAGATAGGCACACAATTCGTACAAATGTATTATTCTCATTAAATTTAAAACCTAAGATTGTAAAAATGATAAAAAATATGCTCAAAATGTATTCATTTCTAAGGGTTTTTTCTTCAAGGCTAACATGAATTTTCATATTGATTCAAAACATTGTTTCGAGTATGCTTTTTGCTTATATGTTTCGCTCGTATAAAGATGTTGATTTTAAAACTCAGAAAAGTTGAAAAAAAAAACCTGATTGAAAATAAAATAATCACCTTTTACAATTAAGAGAGAAATAAAAATAAATGATTATAAAAATAGCATATTGAATAAATCAACAGTTTCAAAAAAATAATTGAGTTCGTGTGAAGTTTAATGAATATAATATATTTATTGACATGTGTCAGTGTTCTTTCAAGTATGCTTAGGTAATGCCATTGAAAAATAAGATAAACGATCCGAAGTTATTGTATTAGCTTATTTAGAAATATATTTCTTTTCTCGGCACATCTCCAACCCAAAATATTGCAAACAAATACGGAGAAATAATTTGTAATCGCTGCATTTAAAAATGTCTACGAAAAAAAAAAAAAAGATGGGAAGTATTTCGAAACTTTTTTCATCAAAACAAAGCTACAGAAAGGTAATTGATGCATTTATGAGATAGAAAGAAGTTTTACTTGTAGACATTACTAGATTCTAAGGTAAAAACTCTAAGGATTGAGGAACCAGAAAGCCGAAACCATTGAATGAACTTTTAAAAGATATTTATTTTTATCGGCACATTTAAAGGAAAAATACAAAGAGAGGCCGAAAAAACATTTATAAATTCTGTGTTCCCCGAATACCTTTGAAAATATAAATAAGGTAACTGAAATTTTAAATCAAATCAAATGTGGGGAGAGGTAATCATTTCTTTTAAAAAGAGATTGTAAAGTAATATACATATCAATGGGCTTTTTAGACTAAGAGTACTGTGGTGGGTCTAACCGTTGAAGTGTGAGAAAGTTGAAACTATCCTATTAAGTCAAAAGATGTTTCCCAATCTAACAAAAAAAAAAAAAAACACCGGTGGTTAGAAAAAATTCTCACGTAAAAACATTTTGAAAGAATCTTCGAGAGCAAATAAAAAGTAATTGGAACTCTCCCTATGAAAAAAAGACTAAGAATTTTATCTCCATAGGGTAGCAATCAACCCATTCATAGGTATGTATGAAACTCGTGTGTAAGAATTTCAAGATTGTAACAGTTGTAAGTCTAACTATTGAAGAATAAATTGCGAAATTATCCTATTAGCTTGTAAAAAAAAAACCATTTGTCTGAGTATCTTTTTCAAAAAGCACAAACAGATGTTGCGAAAAGTCCACACAAAACATACCCTTAAAGCAGACTTTGTGTGTGTGCGAATATATCAGTACAAAATAAAAGAAACTTAACAACTGGACAATGGAAGAATTTGGTTTACCTACAGGGAGGTAGTAAAATCGCATTCTTTAAGTTGTGGGGAGAAAAGTGTGGCTGTTGTGAGTAAGTCTGAAGTAATTGGAATTTTACAGCTTTTGAAGGTGGGAAAAATCAGTTTACCTGCAGGGAGGGGGTTGTAAAACCCCATTCATACGGTTGAGGGGAGATGCCAAATACTTTTAGAGTTAAAAAAGAAGATAAGCCCCGCCCTTTCTTTCGCTATTCGTTACAAAAAAAAAAAATACTTTTTAATTATTTTTCACTGTATTCCTACGCATAACGATTGATTCCGTATATAAGCAGATGAGGCGAATGAACCAATTCACTTCTAGCTCGAAATTTTTTCTGTGCGCACTTCATGCTTAAACTTTTTACAATGGATATCGAAAAAATATTCGAAGAGACTGATTTTCCTATCAACGACAAGGTTTTGGCTTCTGCGGATTTTGGAGACTTATCCAGTGAGTTAGATGAACCCTTCGATGGCGTTTTAAGAGGAACATTTTCATGCGATAAATGCGATAGTGTTTTCACGCATCGTCGCAGTTTAGAAAGACATCGAATTTCAATTCACACCACTTCAGCCTTATTCCATTGCAAAATATGCAAAAAGAGATTCAATCGAAAAGATAACTTCGTTCGACATTCAAAAATTCATAAATTAACACCGATTATCATGAAACTGTCTCGAACAGCCAATGGAGAAGAAAATTCCTCTGCGAACACATCCTCGGAAGCCGCACCCGGTCCCTCTACCGCCACGGAAACGACTCTTTCCGATCACGGCAGGACTTCTATTTCAACTGCACCATCGCGAAAACGAACTGTTTCGCCCACTAGAAATGCATGTTTGGATACTTTTGAAGTGTACACATTCTTTCCAGATACTTCAACATCGAAGGACTTAACTGTGAGCCTTCACAGCATTAAGACAGAAATTTTGAAAAAAATTAAGGAAACAGCGTCTTCAAAGCAGGGTGTGAAGTGGTATCTCAACAGCTGTGTTCACTTCATCCGAAAAATTACTACAGAGGATTTTGAGACCTGTACATCATATTTTAGATCAAGATGTGCTATTACATTAACCGAGGAAATTCCTGACGTTGAAACAAGCATTGCAAAGGTAACAAGTTAATTCATTTTTTTTTTTTAAAAATAATAAAATAAAATGTAAAAGAAATTTTAAAAGAATTTTAAGAAAAAGTTATTCAAATAACTATAAAATATATACTGTGGAAATATATTTCAGAATTATTTTACATCGAATGTGATTATAATTTGAATTTATTATTATTTTTAAAGGTTATCACATCATGTAATGAATTTGAAAATAGAGGATCGGGATGGGAATTCCAAGATGTGTTGAAGAATGAACTTAAGATTGCTATCTACAAGCCCTTAGCAGCAGCTTCTTACATTCCTCTTCCACCAAAGCTGATTAAAAAAAAGGCAATATTAAACATCAGAAATGAGGACCAACATTGTTTTTTATGGTGTGTGTTAGCTCATCTTCATCCTGCTCAAGCCAATGCAAATAGAGTGAGTACTTATTTAAAATTTCAGAATGAATTATGCACGAAAAACCTTACATTTCCTACTCCATTAAATCAGATTGAATGCTTTGAAGAAAAAAATAAAATATCAATTAATGTGTTCGGTTTCGAGAATGAAATATTCCCCTTGAAAATAACAACAAAGAATTTTGATAAACATGTAAATTTGCTTTTGATCTCAAATCAAGAGAAAAGACATTATTGTCTTATTAAAAATTTAAATCGATTACTTTCAGACTTAACACAACATAAATCAGAAAGTTTTTATTGCAATTATTGTCTTCACAGGTTTGTTAAAAAATCAATCTTAGATGCCCATATAGTAGACTGTAGGAAACATAAAGAACAAAAAATAAAAATGCCCGAAAACAAATGGTTAGAATTTGAAAACTTTAAATTTAATTTACCTGTTCCATATACTATTTACGCCGACTTTGAATCCCTTATTGTGAAAATCAACTCATGCGCGCCTGATCCTGAAAGATCTTCCACTGTACCAATAGCAAATCATATTCCATGTGGTTATGCGTATGTGGTGATTGGACCTGATGGAAGTTTTAAAAAACCACCTGTTGTTTATCGAGGAGAAAATGCCGTTGACCATTTTTTAAAAAACATTATTAAAGAAGAGGAAGATATACTAAATATTTTGAAAAAAAAAAAAAAAAATCTGAGCCGATACTTTTTTCTGATGAGAATAAATTACATTTTAAAAATGCCACTTTTTGTCACATATGTGAAAAACCTTTATTGGGGGATAGAGTCCGGGATCATGACCATCTCACCGGTTTATACCGGGGTGCTGCTCATAATATTTGCAATATTAATTATACATTGGCTAAACATATCCCTGTCGTAATTCACAATTTACGAGGGTATGATTCCCATTTGATCATGCAGAGTGTTGGGAAAATAAAAAACAAAAATCTTACTTGTATACCTTCCAATAGTGAAAAATATATATCTTTTTCTCTCGGTTCTCTACGCTTTCTCGATTCGCTGCAATTTTTAAATGCCTCTCTCGAAAAGTTAGTTTCGAATTTAGAAAAAAATGAATTAACACTAACAAATAAATTTTTCAAGGAAAAAACCGATCTGATGCTTCATAAAGGAATTTACCCCTATGAATATATGGATACTTTCCAAAAATTTAATGAAGGATGCTTGCCCTCTAAAGAAGCCTTTTTTAGCTCACTTACAAATGAAACTGTAAGTGATGATGATTATGCACATTGTCAAAACGTATGGAAAAGTTTTAATCTTAAAACTCTAGGAGAGTATCACGATCTGTACGTGACGAGTGACGTAATTCTACTTGCAGACGTTTTTCAAAATTTTCGACAATTATGCTTAAATTTTTACAAACTAGATCCATGTCATTGTTACACGGCTCCCGGACTCGCTTGGCAAGCATGTCTTTACATGTCGCGAGTCAAACTGGAGCTTTTACAGATTTAGACATGCATTTATTTGTCGAGAGAGGCATAAGAGGTGGCATTTCAATGATATCCCATAGATTTAGTTCAGCTAACAACAAATATTTAGACTCTTACGATGAAAACAAACCATCTAAATACATCCTTTATTTGGATGCAAATAATTTATATGGATGGGCAATGTCCCAACCCTTACCTACTCACGGTTTTGAGTGGATTACACAGCCAATTGATTTTATGGAAATTCCAGATGAGTCAGACATAGGTTATATTTTAGAAGTAGACATGGATTATCCACAAAACCTACACAATTTACATAATGACTATCCCCTGGCCCCAGAAACATTAAATGTGACAAATGATATGCTGTCTCCATACTGCAAAGAAATAGCGCAAGAACATAATTTAAATACCAATAGCTGTACGAAATTAGTTCCTAATTTAATGAGTAAAAAAGGATATATCGTTCATTATAGAAATTTAAAACAGTATGTTTCTCTAGGTTTAAAAGTAACTAAAATCCACAAAGTACTTAAATTTCACCAAAGACCTTGGCTTAAAAAATATATTGATTTTAATACGGAAAAAGAAAAAAACGCGAAAAGCTCATTTGAAAAAATCTCTTTAAACTTTTAAATAATGCCGTATTCGGTAAAACCATGGAAAACCTACGGAAGCGCACAGTAATAGATCTTGTACAGGATCAGAAAAAATCGAAGAAACTCGTTGCTTCTCCAGCATTTCATAATTTTCGTATAATAACAACAGATTTAGTTTCGATAGAGAGAAAAAAAAGTTTCCCTTTTATTAAATAGACCGATCTACATTGGTTTCTCCATTCTAGACATATCTAAGATTCTTATGTATAATTTTCATTATAAGTATATAAAATCAAAATACGATACCAATGCAAAATTACTTTTTACTGATACTGATTCGTTGTGCTATGAAATTGTAACACAAGACGTGTATGAAGATATGCAGAAAGATCTACATTTCTTCGATACTTCCGATTATCCCCAAACTCATCCCCTATACTGCGAAATAAATAAAAAAAAAGTGCTTGGCAAGATGAAAGATGAGTTATCATCCAGTTTGGCTCTTGAATTCGTTGGGCTCAAACCAAAAATGTATAGTTTAAAAAGTGCTGAAATGGAGAAAAAAACGGCGAAAGGAGTCTCAAAAATTATTATCCAACAACAAATTAGACATACAGACTACAAAGAGACTTTGTTATGTCGTCGTCGTGGATTAGCCAAAGCTAAAAAATAGCAAGTCACAATCACATTGTGCAAACTGTGGCTTATCAAAAGTCAACTCTGAGCCCTTTTGATAGCAAAAGATACATTCTACAAGATGGAATAAATACTTTAGCATATGGTCACTTTAAAATTTAGTAGCAAACTTATGTTATTTTCACTTAAAAAAAAAATTCACCATGATGAATGAGTAAATATGTTGATGGTAAATACGTTATAGATAAATACATCTCAAAATTTTGAGTTTTTATATTTTGTAAAAATTTGGGTATTTATTTATATATATTTGTATTAGAGTGAAACATTCCTTCACCCTGTCAAAATGTTGCTTTGCCTATGAAAAGATTATGTAAATGAAATTATTCTGTAAATGGTATATGACCACTTCTTAGTTTTTGTTTTTGAAATAAAACAAAAAAAAATAATTTTAAAAAAAAAAATACGATGTACTATTACATTCCATATGTGTGGAGGACGGATTCTTTATTTACATTGAAATGTTAATGCTATATCATTTACTCTAATCAATTCAGTTTCATTATTGTTGGAAATATTGTTTGTTGTATCTCTGTACATTGTTATTATTTTATTGTAAATAAACAGTTGATATAAAAATGTTTTTGTTCAATCTCAATTATTTGGTATTCATAGTTAAATATTTTTATGCAAGTAAAATTATAAACATATTTACAATATAAATAGTATGAGAAATTTACAAATCCTTGCATTTGCAATGGAGTTTCCAACCATACAACATCCATCATCTATGCTAATAAGTGGTCCTTCCAATTCTGGAAAAACTTACTTTGTCAAAAAGTTGTTGGATTATGAAATGTTTAAGCCAACTCCTTCAAAAATCATTTGGTGTTATGGTGCTTATCAAACTCTGTTTGATGAAATTTCTAATGTCGAGTTCATTGATGGTTTACCCTCAGATCTTAGCCAGATAAGTAATGCATTAATCATTATTGATGATTTAATGTCCGAATTAGGAGGCGATAAAAAATTATCAAATTTATTTACAAAAGGTAGTCATCATAAGAATATTTCTGTTATATTTATTGTTCAAAATCTTTTTTATAAAGGGGCAGAATTTCGAACTATTTCATTAAATGCATCTTATATGTGTTGCTTTAAAAATGTAAGGGATAAAATGCAAATGGCTTCATTAGCTAAACAAATGTATCCGAGTCAAACCAAGTACTTTCAAGAGAGTTTCAAGGATGCAACTTCAGTCGCATATGGTTATTTGTTTATTGATTTAAGGCCAGAAACAGATGAAAAATTACGTCTTCGCACCGGATTATTTCAGAGGATGAGAATATCTTCTATCAACCCCGATAACTCAAAATTGGTTCATTTCCAAATAGTCAATTTTTCTCGTGGGATGGATTATAATAGTTTTTAAATATAATTGATCGTTAAGAAAAGAAATCAAACTTTTAAATTAAATTAGATACTTTATTATAGTAGATACCTTCTCAAAAATTACTGTAACTGGAAAAAAAAAAAAAAGTTTACATGAGGTAAAATAATTAAGTTTTAAAAGTTATTTAAAGCTTGTTATACAATCATTTTTTTCATTTAACTTAAAGATGTTAGCGAGTCAACATATTAATCATTTGAAGCAACTGGCTCGAAGCAAAAGCAAAGCTGCTCTTTTACGAAATTGTACAAACTCCCTCATAAAGGCTTTGTGCGAATGTACCATCAACATTCTCAAAGGAAACGTCCCTTTGACAAAACATCGAAAGTCTCGGCTGTCCCCCTACAAAAAAGTGCTAAGAAAATTAGCAAGTAGGAAAGTACCATTATATAAAAAAAAAAGGAAACTTGTACAGAAAGGCGAAGGTTTTCTGAGCTTCCTCATACCTGCAGCAGTTTCTGTTATATCTTCATTACTTCATGGAACACACTAAGAAATTCGTCCTTGTACCTGAAGAAAGACTTCGACAATTCGCTGAAATTCATTTAACCGATTTAGATAAGGAAATGCACAAAATTCTTCGAAAACCTAACTTAAGCGATCAAGAGAAAGCTACTTTATATACTCAAATTCTTCAAAAGTATACAAATTTTCCTCTGCCAACCCAGAACATAACAGAACCAATACATGAAGTTAAATCTGAGGACTTTAATACAAATGAGAAAAAAAAAAATTTGACCGAATGAATTCCTCTGATGAAATACGAATAAATATCGAAAATGAAATTTTGAATCAGATGCCTCTGAAAAGAAGATACCAGCTGAGAAAATTATGGAACTTCTTCAACAAAATAGTGCGTCATTATCATGGACTAATGAGAAAGAACTAATGATCAAAAATAAGATACTTCCAAATACCAACATTGTAGACTTGGTAGCGTTTTTGTTAAAAGATAGAAAAACTGAACCGAATGGACTTCGGAATTTTATTGATATTCTAAAAGAGTTTGATTTTCCATCTCAGTTAATAAAAAACAGATATTTTAAGTACGAGACTATGTATGCAAAACCTGCTACTTGGATTCAATATTAAATATTTTATGTATGCTTGATATTTTAAATAAAGCTTTTTTTTTTTCATTGAAACATTGTGTGCGTTTTTATTTATGATATGATTAAAGAGGGTTAATAAAGCAAAAAATTTTAATTAGTGTATTTACTGTTGAAATGCAAAAAAAAAAAAAAAAAAAAAAAATAGATATATGAATTGAGAATTAATTTAAAAAATGAAGGGGAACAATAAGAGAGGGGTCAAAGAAAATTTAAAGAATAAAGGATAGGAATAGAAAATAGTGTTAACTTGTTTTTAATTAAATGTTTATAAAAAAGATAATAGTTTAAAATTGTAATTAGAAATACTTATCGCTTGATAAAGATATATGGAAAACTTTAAATAATAAATAGAATGTATATGTGTGATAAACTATAAAAACAAAAAAATCAATTTTTTTTTTTTAATATTTTTTTTTTATTTCTTAAAAACCATCTTTACATTATAAATTTTTTTGAAATACAAATACAGTCTAAAATCATTTTTCTTGCGGTTAAGAAAGCGTCCCAAAATGTCACTCATTGAATGTCCTTTACACCTTTTAAGAAGATAGAATATACAATATTGTCCACAAACATTGGATGTGAGGCTTTGTAATGAAGTTTCATTATATATTACGTTTGGAAATAATTTCACATATTGCGAGATATGAGGCTCGTATACCGATGGTGGAAATCCATAAGAGTCAAAAAATTCGATGGTCTTTTCATCTTGAATATACATAGCTAACCAATGAGATCCTTCTTCATCATGGGGGTCTGTATTTACCACGAGTGCTGCTTTTTTCTTGACCTTGGGTATTTTGTCAGAAGGATACACACCTAAGAAATCTCTAGGAGCCTCCTTTGATAAAATTTTACTTATCTGAGAGGTGAACATTTAATTCCCAAAGTCAAATAAAACGTTTCGTGTCTTGTTTATTTCAATCAGTGATTCAAATTCGGCGAATACAATAAGTGAGACAGTTTCATTCAGAGCCTTATTAAATTTTAACTCGACTCTCAAATTGCTGTGACGAATGAGATTAAAATGCTCTCCTTCACAAAGATCTGGGGATAAATCAAATAAAAAAAAGGGAATAGCCTTTAGAAAATTCTGATCTAGACAAATGAAGTCCTTCAGAATTTAAAAATAAGTTATTGTAAGCTTGAATATAATTTCCTTTTTCAAAATCTAGCTCTAGGGGTTGATGGGGAACAGGTTTGACCGTCTACGTACACACCGATAAAATTCACATCATAATGTTTGAATTCGAAAGGAGATTTTTTATAATTCCCATTGAAGGCATCATTATCTACACATGCTATGACAATACGCTTAGGCATTTGTCCAGAAAATACATTATCTTGAATGAAAGAATAACTAGATTGTGGGATTGAAAACACCTTGCAGCTAACTCGATCAATTGGGTATTTCGCCGTTGTTCTTTCTAAAGCTTTCGCATGACCTATAACAACCGCCGGATTAACTTGTACTTTTCTTACATAAAGGGAGACATGTTCAAAAATCACGTTGTAATCTCCCTCTCCCATCAAACAAAATGATGGTTTACTTCGGATGAGTTTTAGTTTCACATCCACTAAATTTAATAAAAGTCTGTCTTGGTTAAATAAATCCACATGTAGTCGTCCAACCATATCAACAGTTCCACTTCCTTTAATGAACTTCACGCGGCTTTTGAATCCTTCATTCGGTTCCTTATCATTTTCATCATAAACATTCATCCTGCCAGCAGTGTCTTTATAATAAAGTTCAGATGTCAGCTGAGAAGTTTTGCTGTCGTACCCATGATTTAATAAAGTTTCTATTATAGCTCTATAGGGATATGTATTATTGCTAGAGGAAACTGTTCTTTCGTTTAAGCAAACGTCTACTTGGGAAAACAAACTGTGCAAAAATAAGTTTACAGGTCCAACTTTATTTTCATTAGTAATTACTTTACCATCGCTTTTAAAGATTTTTGCTCGAACATGTAATTGGGTCTGAGAGAGATCTAGGTAAGCATCACCACTTCCAGGTATGAGGAATTCAATAGGACCTCCATCTGCAACATTAGTAATGGGATGGAATTGTACCCATTGACCTTTTTCTATTACAGTTTGGGTAGGAGGAGCTAAAAATAAATTCAGCTCAGATTTAACACATTCAGGAGACTCCTTTAATAGAAAAGCCATCACTCCTAATGATCGAAAATATCTCGTCCTCTTACTTTCTTCGATTTGGAAGAACTGGTAGCTTTCATTCCTTTCCTCTTTCTTTTATACCTTTGATGCTTCTTACCACGCCCTATCATTTCGTCAGCTTTTTGGATAGCTTTTTTTTTTATTAACTTTTTTCCAGTTTCATTAGTCCTTTGTCTAGCAGACTCTGGAAAACTCTGCCCCTCCAACATATCATTTGCAATTTGTGTGCTTGTTTTCAAAACTTCTTTTCCCACTGATTTAGCACCACTCTTAAGAAAAGGTAAAGCTGTACGGAATAATCGTTTGAACCATCCACCAATACCATATCCTTTCTGAAAAGATTGTCCAGCGTAATATGGGAGTCCATTTCCTGTTTGTGAAATGTAATAGTCTTCAAATTGCTTTGTACAACAATTATAAGGAACAAGCATCTTTACTCATTAAATTTCTTTCAAGAAATGAATTTTATATTTACTCACATCTTCTTTTAAATGATTTGTCTCAGCCTAAAATGTAACACAGCTATCACGCGACCTCTCTCAAAAGGAACTAAGTCACCAGAATGTAATCGCAGAATCATTTCAATCGTTTGGAACTGTTGTCGAATAACAGGTACGTAGTGAGGTCTTGTATAGTGAGCATTGACTACTTCTCCGTCTTTTCCTTCTACTTTTATAATTTTCAGGAGTGGAGCTTGAGTGTGACCGACGATCTGAGGTTCAACGAGATCACAGTAGGCATAGATGATAGGAAATGATGCTGTAGGATCAGCTATGTATGGACTTTCCACTGATTTTTTATATTCACCAGGTTCAAAACCTAATAATTCAGCTAGGCCTTTGTATAAAACGACTCTAGCCTGATCACCAAGCTTTATCTTTACCTTCTTTGTCACAGAATGATAAATAAACTCGATTTTATTTTGATGCAATTCCAAATGCATTCCTTTTAAAATATCTGGCACAGTTTCATAACAACCTGGTGGAACTCGTCTCACAAGTAATTCTCCATTACCTACATCAAATCCAAATATATTATTATCGTTTCTTATGTTATACCATGTGTGTGGATATATTAAATCTACTAAGCCAACTTCCCACTCTCCATTATTCAAAGTAACGGGCAATGGAAGTTGAGTCATGAAATGGGATATTTTGTTTTCTGGAAAAAAAAAGCTTGGAACTGTCACTAACTAGTGTAATGTAGAATGACATCTTTCAAACTAAGGAAAGAGTATTATGCGCTCCCATTTATATCATTCTGACATCACTTACCCATGCATTAAATTTATCTGGGTATCCCTGAAATTTTACTAAATATTCGCTTTTACCATTCCTTTTCCTTGTTCTAATAACTTTTTCAACAGGATAAAATCCAGAATCGGATACTTTTTGCAGTTCTTGGGGATAAAAGGTGCCCTGAATAATTTCACCAGATAAATCTTTTACTCTGTAAACTATTGGATTTCTAGAAAGGATTTGGTGAATCGTGAAAATTTCTCTCGTCCAATTTTGTGTATAACCTTTTTCAAAATTAAGTTTTTCTCTGCTGATTCGCACGGTATCACCCACTTTGAATATGGATTTTGATTCTTTCAGAGACTGTCCGTACAAAGTTAGCCACACTTGAGTTTGATTTCCTTCACTTACCGAGCTAGGTTCCATGCGAATGCTCCGATGCCACGTATGATTATAACTGTACACTAATTTTCCAAGGACATCAATGTAACACTTTGTGTTCATTTCAGTAAAATACTTCCACATTTTAGTCTTCAAAGTACGATTGAATCGTTCTACAATGGAGGCCTTTGCCTTATTATTTGTTGTAAAAAATCCAACTTTCATTTTCTTTAGATATTTTTGGAACACAACGTTCACAAATTCTTTCCCAGCATCTGTTTGTAATTTTTTTTGGAATGCGCTCAGAAAAATCTTTTTAAAAGCCGATACAATAGATTCGGATTTTTTATTCTTCAATGGCATAGCCCAAGCATACTTCGAAAGAACATCGATACAGGTCAACAAATATTTGTAACCGTCATTAAAAGAAGATAAGGATTGCATATCGACTAGATCTGCCTGAAATTGCTGATTTATTCGACCAACGATTACTCGATTCGTATCAATTTTTTTTTCTAACTGGTTTATGTAAAGTGTATGATTCCTTTGTTTGTAACCAATTTTTTATATCTTTTCTGGAAACCTTCCCTTTTAGAGAACGATGTACAGCATCGATACCACCGAAACTACCTGCGTGTTCGGGAACCCGATAAATGTTTTTCCACTCCATGTTTAATTCAAATACTGGTTTTAATCATTAATACCGTGTTAACTTTTGAAATTTTTTTTTAGATATGATTCAATTTGGGAATAATTTTAATATTTATAAACACGAGAGCAAAGACAAGGGAAGGGGGGTAAAGTGCCACGGGTGAAGAAGGACGAAGAGGGAAACGCCGGAAGGGTTGGATGGGGAGAACCGCGGGAAGGGGTGGAGGGGACGGAGAGAACAATGTTTTGAATCAATATGAAAATTCATGTTAGCCTTGAAGAAAAAACCCTTAGAAATGAATACATTTTGAGCATATTTTTTATCATTTTTACAATCTTAGGTTTTAAATTTAATGAGAATAATACATTTGTACGAATTGTGTGCCTATCTCTCTGTGTGTGTACTTTACCACTTTTTTCTTAAAAAAAAAAAAAGAAATACACTTTGAAGAAGAAAAATAATACTTTTTATTTACAATAATTAATAAAGAATCTCTAGCAACATACATTTGTTTAGCATTTTCTATCAGCACATTCATATTCAACTTATTGAGAAACATCTCATTCATGTAATTTGCCATTTGGATGTTTCGATTGACAAAATCTGCAACCAGTTTATCCCAGTCCATGTTTAATATGGCTAAATCACCATATTCGGAAATTCTCTGTCCGTTTGAATATGTCATACATTCATGACCTAGTTGATTTTCGTATCCTTCCAAACATCCGAAGCATACGAACAATGATGAAATATTTTCTTCAATATGGTTACATAAGAGTTCGACCATTGATGTAGTGAGAACCATTTCTGCGTCGATACAATCGACGCAGTCAGATTTTGGAAAAGGAATGTGTTTAGCCACTTCTTGCCTCAGAAGTTTCAGAAAAACACGCCCGAACATGATTGAAACAGTTTTCGACGTGATCTGCTTATGGATATCTTTTAATACATTCCATTCCGTTTCTTTTAGCATGGAAACTGGAGTCAAAAATTTACGAGTAAAGTCTTTTCGTTGGAAATAACGTTGCATTATGATATGAGTGACATTCTCGATAACAGTTCGGGAAAGTAAGAGACAATCCTTGATAACAAATACTTTTCCATCCTCAAAGGCTTGATCGATTGCAGAAAATTCTCTTACGAGGGCTAACCATACGGAAGGTGTTACAGTGATTCCATCTTTGGTAGGTAAAAGAGATCCAGTGGCATCGAGCTTGTATCGGCGCAAGTGAATTCGTGCAACGTCTGCAAAATCAGAAACAACGGCGTAGTTGTGACTTCCTAAATGGAAATGATTCTCAGGAACAGCATCTGGTTTAAACGAAGAAGTTTTCCCGTTGTCTTTATCAAAACACACTCTTTTGGCTCGAGGATGGGAGAAGGCGAGAGGTGTAGCATGTTTCATGGTTAACTAAATAAATTTCAATTTACTAATCACGAAAGAAAATATCTTGAAATTTTGTGGTAGGGTTGGAACGTGATAATTCTTTATCGAGAAGCAAAGTATTCTACCAACTCAGAGCTTGAGAAGAAATGATACACAGAAAGAAAAAAATGAGTATTACAAGGTGGCAACAGTAAGCTGATTGGTTCATTTTCATGACGTAACTTTGGAAGCAACTGATTGGTAGAAAAATTACTGATGTCACTAGTCATATGACATCACTATTATAATCAGATTCACAAAGAAAAAAAAAAACGCGCTTTTTCAATATGGTTTATTTACGAAATCTATCTTCCCATATTTAATCATATCTATAAATGAAAAGCAATATTTCAGTATTGTAGCCTACAGAAAAAAAAATTATTAGCCTAAAATTATTTATGCTTTGTTTTTCTATTTTGATTGTTTATGCAATATCCCGCTAAGAGAAAATAGAAGGGAAAAGGGGGGTGTAAAGTGTCACGGATGAAGAAGGACGAAATCGGAGGGACCGGTTGGAAGGGGTGGATGGAGGGAAACGCCGGAAGGGTTGGATAGGGGAGAACCGCGGGAAGGGGTGGAGGGGACGGAGATAACTCGTTCGGGGAGGCGGGGACCTCAAGCACCTCAGCGCCTCGTGATCCAGAACCCCCACTTTTCTACTACTCACATAATTTTAAATAGAATCAAAAATCACATCTATAGCACTAACTTCTTAAACCCTAACCAGTTTAGATTCACCCAACAACTTTCTACCTACCACCCGCTACTCAGATTAACGGAAAAAATTTCCTCAGGATTTCAGAGGTGCTGTCTTCCTGGATATCCAAAAGGCATTTGACCGTGTCTGGATAGACGGACTCATTTATAAACTTATTACGTATAATGTTCCACCTGCTATTATTCATATTCTGTACTCATACCTCACTAACAGGAAATACAAAGTCAGAGTGAACGACACGCTCTCAATTACACACCGCGTCAACATTGGAGTAACACAGGGTTCCCTTTTGGGACCTGTGTTATTCAACATCTACGTTAATGACATACCTTCACACCCACGCACCATGATTAACTTATATGCTGACGACACTGCGATCTCAGCCACTTACAAAAATACAAAATCAGTCACAATTGCACTTAACAAACACCTGGCCCTACTCGAAAAATACTTTAATGACTGGAAGATTAAAATCAATGTGGATAAAACCGTTGCGGTGTTATTCACTAGAGCTCGTAAACCAATTGCACCGCCCACACTTTACTCCACACCACTACGCTGGTCTCAAACAACTAAGTACCTTGGAATTACTTTCGATAAAACACTCACTTGGAAGCCTCACATTCTTTACGCGCGAGATAAATTCCGGATCGCTTTAAAGAAACTCTACCCCTTAATTTGCCGGAATTCCAATATGTATTTATATAATAAAGTACTTCTCTATACGGCCGTTTTGCGTCCAATTCTGAGCTACGGATGTCCCATATGGGGCTACGCAGCCAATACAAACATTAAAATCCTCGAAACAGCACAAAACTCTATCATCCGATGTATCGTAAGAGCATGTAGGTACAACTCAAACAAAAATATCTACAGAGCCATCAAAATTCCTCCTTTCAAAAAACATATCCAAGATTTAGCCAAAAATTTTTATGACAATCTCCCCAACATCAATAATACCAACATCATCAATATAGAAAACTATACCCCTCTGGATACTCAAAAAAGACCTAGGAGAATTCTCCTAGACTCCTACAATCCGCCTTAATTTAATTAAACGTTCATTCACCGATCGGTGAATGAACCCCCTCTTGCTAAAATTTAAACTACATTTTTAATTTTTCCATTAAACTCTAATTTAATTTAATCTCCCCAACATTCCATCATTCGATACATCTATCAGAAAATTTTACAATTTTTCCCCACTACTTTCTGCACAACCTTCGGCACGGCCAATAGAGAGGATTCTCACTTGCTGCAACATCCAATAGAAGTGCCCTCTCTCACACAACAGGACCGACAACGAAAGTAAAGTCATCCATCAAGATTGACAGCCCGCTCCTCTGCGAGATGACGTCACTCCTCCTGACAAGCGCTTCACACCAGACGACACCCCATCAATCACCATGCTGCGACGACACACTGCTAAGGAAAGCACGGCTCCTTGAGAGCCACAACGAACTGTCAAGACTCCACATCAATCACCTAAGACAGCAATAGAACTTTGGAAACAACAAAAAGGACATTTTGGACAGTACAAAGAACATTTTGGACAGTACAATTTTAAGAACTCAAGTGAACTTTAGTTACTATTAAGTGCATTTTTAATTTCTAAATACCACTTTAAGGATACAAATACTTCAGATATGGGACGGCGGGTTTCATAAAACCCAGTTTCCCAATGACCCCCCCCAACTTCTTCTTCCACGAATTATGGAAAAATTTTATGCCCCATGTTGTTAAAACTTATTCCATCTGACTTGGTATTAGATTATCATAACTTACAACAAAAGGGTTCTGGCTCAGATATTCAGCAGTTGCTCTCATTTCTTACGCAATACTTGACGGTGCGAGAGCAGACTTATACCACAAATAAATCATCTTTTGAATTATGCAATCGTAGACAGGAAACGAAATCAAATTTTTCTCGAGAATCCAGATCATATAAACAACAAAACCAAAAAAGTTTTCATACTGCAACTACTACTAACGGCGCCTGTTAAAGAAAATAAAGACAAAATAAAACTCCTCTGTATATTTTGCGATTCCATGACTCATAATTCGAATGAATGTGAATACATTATTAATATGTCTTTAGAAGAAAGGAAGAATATTTTATTGCGAAAAGGGGCTTGTTTCAACTGTTTAAGAATCGCAAAGCATTTATCGCGTAATTGCCCAATAAATAAAACAAAATGTGAAATTTGTTCGGGCTTACATCATAATTTTTTTTGTTTTATGCAACAGAAAAGAGAAATAGGGTCAACGTCTACCGATCTAGCTAACCAAAACACCTGGGAAGTTTTTTTTACAAACATTAGCTGTCTTTATAGAAAATGGAAATTCCAAACAACTGGTGAGAGCGATATTAGACACTGGTAGCCAAAAAAGTTACATTTCAGAATACGCTGCAAAATTTATAGGTTTAAAAAGTATTGGGAAACAAACAATAACTCATGGACTTTTTGGAGGACACAAAATGACCGAAGTTCATAATAAATATTTAATCAACTTGCGCAGTTATGACGGAAAATATTGTTTCATAATAGAAGTTAATGATCAGAAAAACATTTGCTTAGGAATCTCCAGAATTAAAATGACTCTCGCGTTTTACAGAAATTGGCAACACATAATATATTTATTAGTGATTCGTCCGCAAATAACAAACTTTGCCTTTTCGAAAACCATTCTGATGAAATACATATTCTGTTAGGATCTGACATAACTGGAAAATTATTTACTGGTGAGATAAAACAACTTTCTGAGGGGCTTACAGCTGTGAATACTTGAATAGGATGGACAGTTATGGGGAAATTAAGCTGTGAATCTAAATTTGAATTAGAGAATTCACTTCTTGTTCATACTCTTTTTACAAACAGAGAAAAAATATCAGATCTTTGGAAATTGGATTCTTTAGGAATAAAAGATCCCAGTGAAAAGAAATCGAAATTAGAATTACAAGATCTTGCTTTGAAACATTTTGAGAATGCGGTATTGCGAGATGATGAAGGTCGATACATCGTCAGTATTCCGTGGATAGAAGGGAAGGAAAAACTTGAGAATCACTACAGCTTAGCTAAAGGAAGATTGGAGAAAACTGTAAGAACTTTAAAATTTACAGGCAGACTATTTGATTATGAACAAGTATTTGTTGACTGGGAAAAGGAAGGCATTATTGAAAAGATAGCACAAGATGAACCAAAAATTGGTGGGAAATTTCATTATTTGCCACACAGACCTATATTCAAGGAAAATTCCACGACTAAGATTCGTCCTGTGTTTGATGGGTCAGCTCATCATGGAAAATCTTGTTCGTTGAATGATTGCGTAGAAAAGGGTCCCAATTTGATAGAAATGATACCAGCAATTTTAAATCGTTTTCGCTTAGGAAAAATCGGAGTCATATCTGACATTCGAAAAGCTTTCCTTCAGATATCTTTGCACGAAAATGACATGAACTTTTTACCTTTCTTGTGGTGGGAAGGTGGTAATTCGGAGAAAGCTGTTATCTACAGGCATCGTCGAGTGGTTTTTGAAGTTTCTTGCAGTCCCTTTTTATTAGCGGCAGTATTAAACCATCATTTTAAGCAGGCTGCTGAAAAATTGAAAGATTCGATGTACGTTGACAACTATGTGGCGAGTGTAGATTCCTCCGAAGAACTTTAATCTTTTCAAAGAGATTCTACAGAATTGTTAGCATTGGGTAAATTCGACTTACGTGGTTGTCGACATAGTGATATAGAATCAAATTTCGACTTTCAAGATAATCAACAGAAATCCGACCCAGAAAAAATACTAGTTCTTAGACTTATGTGGAATGTGAAAGAAGATACGCGCGTTTTCCATCTCTTACAGAGAAACAGAATCGAAAGAAGAAGTCACAAAAAGAAGAATTCTTTCATTGGCTCATCGATATTTTGAACCGATAGGATTCACATGTCCTATTACCCTCATCACCGAATTACTTATAGAAGAGTGTTGGAAGATATAAACTTCATGGAACTCCAAATTACAAATAGACATCGAAAGAAAATTTGAAAGGTGGAAAAACCAACTTATAGTGATACAAAACATCAAGATTCCACGAAGATTATCGAAACTCAATTTTAAAGATATGAACCTATCACTACAAGTTTTTTGTGATGCTTCGAAATCATCATACGCTAGACAAAACTTTCGTTTACCTATTATACTTCCCTCCAATCATCCAGTAGTCAAAGCACTCATTATTTATAAGCATGTACAATTAGGTCATGCCGAAGTTCAAATGCTTATGTACACTCTCAGAGAAACCTACTGGATCCTGAAAGGAAGAAAAACCATTAAAGAAGTCATTAAGACTTGCATTATTTGTAAGCGATTCAATGCGAAACCTATATCGGTATCAGAAGAACTCTTACCTCAAGATCGGGTGAGAGATGCTGCTATTTTTGAAATTATAGGATTATATTTGGCAGGACCTCTCATTCTTAAGAATGGGGTGAAGAATTGGATTTTGATATTGACCTGTGCCGTCTACAGAGCAATTCATCTTGAATTGTTAACCTCCGTTTCGACTGAAAGTTTCTTGCTTGGTTTAAGCAGATTTATAGCACGCCGAGGCCGACCATCCGTCATTTACTCGGATAACGGCACCAATTTTAAAGGTGCTTATCGACTTTATCAGAAAGTGAACTTAGAAAAATTAAAGAATGTAGAAGAGCTAAATCTAATTTCATGGAAATTCATCCCTCCACAGGATCCTTGGTGGGGAGGTTTCTGGGAGAGATTGATTGTACCTGTGAAGAGGACTTTAAGAAAAACACCGGGAAAAACTTCCTTGAATCATGAAGAAATGTATACGGTTCTTTGCGATTGTGAAAGTTTAATTAACTCCAGGCCATTAACCTATGTTACAGATGACGTCGAAGATTTGGAACCTCTAACTCCAGCAATGTTTTTGCAAGACATTAGTGAAGTTGGTGTGCCGGAGTTAGATCAAATAGATGAAAATGAATTGAATAAAATATTAGTGTACCGAAATAGAATACAAAAGGATCTTAGGAAACGTTTTCGAGTAGAATATTTAGGTCAATTGAGGGAGACAAGAAATATAAAAGGGGGAAATACCTTAAGTTAAGGAGACTTTGTTTTGGGAGATGACCACACCAAAAGATTAAACTGGAATTTAGGTAAAATTTTGAAACTGTATCCTGGCAAAGACAAGAAGGTTAGAGTAGCCCAATTTTCTGCGTCCAGTGCAAAAATTGTATTTCCTAGAGGTGATGGAGAAAAATAAACACCCTACTAACTCTCCTTTATTTTCAGATGCTACTGAAGGAAGTTAATATAGATCCTGAACTGAGTAAACCCCAGAGGGCGGCAACCTCTTCGATGCAGCCCTGTTCCAGTATTTCTAATGGTGGAGCTGAGACAAGTGGGCACCAGCAGGCAGAAACCTCTTCGATGCAGCCCTGTTCCAATGTTTCTGATGGGGTAGCCGGAGTGGAGCCGAGACTTGAGACCCTTGAATTGCCAGATGTCTTAACTTCTGACGGTGAACTTCAACAGCCGGGATCTCGATATGGTAGACTCTTGAAACCCGAAAAGGACTGAATGACTATTGTTGAGTTTTTTATTTTAAAAATTCAAAACTCAATGTGGGGAGTGTCGCGAACGGAGCTAACGCGAACTCATAGTTTAACTAGAGTGGTGCTGTAAGCGCATTCCTCTTTTTTGTTTACTTTTGTCAGTAGTTGTAGTTGAGTCTGTAATTCGAACGTGAAATGTATCAGTCGTCTATTTTCCTTATCCATTAAATCTTTTTTGCATCAAAAAGGACTCTCATTCTCTTGATTAAGAGTCTATTTAATCGAATCTTTTAGGTCAAGCTCATCCCGGGCGTTAGAAACGGAAGAATAAGGTAAGTGATACCTTTATTCTTAATATTAGAATTTTGTGAAATTAGAAAACTAAATTTTCACAGTAGATGTAATTTAACAGATATCTAGTTAAAGTTATTGACCAAGTTTGCCGAAAGACAAAATTTAAGTACAAGTCCAAATATTACAATTTTCTTAAAATCATAAAATAACTTTCAGAGTGGTAATCCCCTTAAATTAAAAGAAAGTATAATGAAAGCGTTCACAATTAAAAAAAAGTATTCTGAGTATAAGCAAAACAAGAAAAGGGGCGAGATCATAATTTAAACAAATAATTGCGATACCGCCAAAGAAGCTTTAAAAATTAAAGAAATTAATGGTGTAAAAATAAGTACAAGATTGTCCTTTATTAGCCTAACCAGTCAGTAGTTACATATTACAAGGAATAGACACAGAATATACAATAGACGACATAAAATCGGAATTAGAAAATAACAATTATGCAATTTTTGATATTCAACGTTTTACCAAAAAAACAGAATCTGGATTTAAACCTATCAAAACAATTAAAGTTACCCAAATTGGATGCAGTATTCCCAAAAGAGTTCCAATAGGATTTGAAATGTTTAAAACTAATCTCTACTATGAAAAACCTAGACAATGCACAAACTTTTAGAAATTTGGACACGTTGAAAAATTTTGTAGAAGCTCAATAAAATGCCGAATTTGCTCACTAAACCACTCTGAAAACGATTGCAAAGAAATAAAAAAAAATGTAACTCTTGTGGAGAGGAGCATGAAGCTAACGATAAAAATTGCAAAAGATATCAAGAGGAAGTTGAAATCTTAAACATTAAAGTACAGCAACAAATCTCGAGAAACGAAGCAGTTGAGAAATTCCAAAGGGAAAACAAAAACACCATACTCGGCCAAAACCTATAATGATCAAACAGAGAAGATAGAAAATCTTGAAAAAAAGTTTGCGAAATTGGAGTTGAAATTTGAAGAAAATAATAACATATTCGAAAAGAAATTGGAACAAATAGTACAACGCTTAACGACAGAACTGAATACCGTGGTAGCACAAATTAATTTGAGCTTTTCTTCCCTAATGAATACCATGGAATCCACCTTAAAAAAAGTTGCATCCAATATAACAATTCCAAAGGATGATGATTGTCTCATAAATAGAAAACAGAATGAAAAAGCAAAAAGATTCAAGAAAATATCTGAACAAAGAGGAAATACATTAGAAAGTGTAGTAGAAAAAAATAAAGAAACTTAAATAAATAATCAAATTTTCATATATTCTCGCTAAAAACTCAATATTAATCTACTTTCTTTTTTGAATATTTAAACTAATTCGTAATATCGCACTTTTTTTTTTCGTTTTAAATCATGAATATAATACAATGGAATGCACGTGGAATTAAAAACAAGAGGTCAGATATTCTTTTCGCGCCAATTTTTCAAAAAGCAAGTATTTTAATAATTCAAGAAACTTGGTTACATCCAAATGATATTTTCACAATTCCCAATAAGAATATATTCAGAATTGATAGGGAAATCAAAAGAGGAGGAGGGTTAATGATTGTTTTAAATAAAGGTATTAGCTCAATAAAAAAAAATATTCTCAGAAATTAGTGAACACTTAGAAATTTTAAGAGTCAGAGTTCAAATAGATTTAGTTCCTATCACAATTTTTAATATTTACATCCCACCGGGTAACTTTAAAGACATCAATTTATCTAAAATATCATCATATATTTCTCCCAATATTATTGATATTGGGAGATTTCAAAGCATCTCATGAGATATGGGGATAAAAAAATTCCAGTGCTTCTGGAAGAAAGTTTTTGACTGGATTATTGAAAATGACTTAATATTTTATTAAACGATAAAAGTTCAACTTATCTCCATTCATCGGGAATTTTTACATCTATAGATCTTTCTTTAGCTTCTATAGATTTAAATTATGATTAATCCTGGTCCACAAATACCGATAATTTTGGAAGTGACCACTTCCCCATAATTATTAATTACAGAAGAACAAACAGCTCAGCAACTAAAAATTTTAAACAAAAAATAAATTGGAGCAAATTTATCAATATTAGCCAACAAAATTTAAATTTAAATGAAAACATAAATATAGAAATTATAAAAGAAATTAAAAAAGCTCAAATCTTTTCTCAAGAATCAGAAAACAAACAGATCAGTTCAAGAGCTTCATGGCGGACATCAGCATGCGGGCATTTATAAGAGCAAAAAAAAAAAAAAAAAAAAAAAAAAAAAACTCCTTAATAAAGCAAGGAAAAACTTTAAAGAAGAAGACTGGATAAAATATAAAGAAGTAAGCGCAAAACTTAAGCGAACAATCAAGGCCTGTAAGGAAACATTTTGACACAAGACATGTGAAATAATATCTTCTTAAAAATTTTCTTTTTAAAATAATCCGAATAATCAAAAATAGAACAAAGCCTAACTATTCTTCATTTAATATTATTGAAAATAACGGAACCATATTAACAAACGAACAATCTCAAGCAAACTGTTTTTTTACAATATTACGCAAAACAAAACAACGATAGTATTACACTCAGGAACATTGAAAATAGCGACCCAAGAAGGAAGCTAAGTACAATCGCGAAACTTTGCAAATAAGTACAGCGTAATGTGATATGCAAATGATTCAAGTTTTGTGCCAATGCGCATGCTCATTCACGCCGAGGTGGCGCTACAATCAGGAAGATGGTGCTATATAAGCCAGCGCAAATTCGAAGATTCATAAACGTGACGATTACCCGCCGATTGTAGGAAGACTTTGGTAAGTGAAACATACCAGATAAACGGGCTAGGAGACATTTCTCACAGTTTAGTGAGTTTAAGAGAGACCTGATCATCGGGATGAAAACTGCAGGCTGGTCGACGCGCCGTGTTGCTGGCCAGGTGGATCGTTCGGAGTGTGCCGTTAGAAATTGTTGGGAGCAGTGGACACGAGAAGGTACGCACTCAAGGAAAACCGGGTCTGGAGTGACCAGGAAGACCACGAGGAGAGAGGATCGAAGGATCGTGTGGCAAGCACTTGTGGACCCCACAGTGACTCGTTCAACGATACGAGCAGACGTAGGTGTAGCAATTGTTCCACAAACAATTTCCAGACACCTTGCAGAAGCTAATTTTAAATCCAAGCGCCCTTTCCATGCACTCCCTTTAACACCGGAACATCGGCAACTGCATCTACAGTGGTGCCAAGCCAGATCAATGTGGAATGTCACAGATTGACAAAAGGTTGTGTTTAGTGATGAATCCTGGTTTGTTTTGGGGACAGATGATAACCGTGTACGGGTGTGGAGGCGCCCTGGTGAGCGGTACAATTCCCCCCACACTGTTCTACGTCACACAGCCCGCACAGCTGGTGTAATGGTCTAGGGGGGCATAGCCTATGATAGCCGGTCCACTTTAATTGTGATGCGCGGAACCTTAACGGGTCAACGTTACGTTGATGATATTCTTCGACCCCATTAGGACCTTTCCTAAATGGTCTCCTAGGGGCAATTTTCCAGCAAGATAATGCTCGTCCGCATACAGCAAGAGTTGTTCAAGACTTCCTACGTCATTTTCAGACTCTTCCATGGCCGGCCCGCTCCCCAGATTTGTCTCCTGTTGAGCACGTGTGGGATCAGATAAAACGGCAGATGCCATCGTGTCACTCTGCACATGATTTAGAGGTGGCTGTTCAAGATTTGTGGGCCCATCTGCCTCAGGACAACATAAGGTGTCTAATCAACTCAATTGCGGACCGTGTGGCGGCATGTATTGCAGCTGGAGGTGGTACAACGCGCAATTGAAGTTGCCCAGTATTTGTGTCGTTGCACACCCTGTATTTGTTTAATTATCTTGTTTTTGAGATCAAGTGAATCTCTCATCTGTGTCATTATGTGTATTAAATTTCATTTCAATCCGATGCTTTCTTCTTGGGTCGCTATTTTCATTGTTCCTGAGTGTATCTCTATTCTGGACAATAGCCAGGATATTAATAAACCTTTTTCTTTAAAAGAATTAGAAATAGCAATATCTCATCAAAAGAACAGCAGTCCAGGGCATGATAAAATTTCTCTCTAAACAATAAACCATCTCCCCATCAAAGCAATAAATCTCCTTCTGGAATCCTTTAATGACAGTTGGTCTTCAAGTCAAATTCCAAAAGATTGGACTCACGCAATTATTCTACCTTTCATAAAACCTCACAAAAATCCCAAGGAAGTTTCGTCATACCGTCCTATATCGCTTACTTCAGTAATTGCCAAATTATTAGAAAGAATGATTCTACATAGAATGCTAAATTTCAGTTTTCAAAACAAAGTTTTTCATGTTAATCATCATGGTTTTTACCCTCACAGAAGCAGCATTAATACATTATTTCAATTACAACATTATACTTGCTAGAAAACGTAAAGAATATTTTATTTTGGTAGCATTAGATATTAAAGCAGCATATGATTCAGTGTGGCCAAATGACCTTGTTTCTAAATTAAATAAAGTTGGATACTCTTGTAGATTGCTACAATGGATACAAAACTTCTTACATCAGAGAACAATTCAAATCAAATGGAGGGACATTTTTTTCAAAAATCGTTAAAAGTAATTATGGTGTACCCCAGGGTTATATCTTAAGTCCTTTCCTGTTTATGATTTATATGGCAGATATTTTTGAAATTCAAAACGACAGCC
The DNA here is from genome assembly GCA_019973935.1 of Trichonephila clavipes. Taxonomy (NCBI): domain Eukaryota; kingdom Metazoa; phylum Arthropoda; class Arachnida; order Araneae; family Nephilidae; genus Trichonephila; species Trichonephila clavipes. The sequence continues at coordinate 33,587 of BMAU01003380.1, read as the reverse complement.
ATCTTCTGGTTAATGCAGACGACATATTTTTATACAATAGTGGTACAAATTGGAATAAAACAATAGGCGAAATGCAAGAATCTTTAAATAAAATTTCAGTCTGGTGTAAAAAATGGAAATTGTCCACCTCTCCAGAAAAAAGCAGTCTAATAAACTTTTTCAGAAAATGAAGCACAATACCTCCATTACTTAAAATATGCGACAAACCTATTCCCGAAGTGAAGAGTCTTAAAATCCCGGATATCATCTTCGACCCCAATATCACCTGGAAAAATCATATTAATTACCTACGTCAGAAAGGATTCAAATATTTAAATGCCATTAAAGCCTTATCTTCTCCGAAAATAGGAACAAGATCTGATCATCTTTTAAATATTATTAATGCCACAATCCGTTCTATCTTTGACTATGGAAGTCAACTTTTTTCCTTTTCTAGCAATAGCAACGGGCAAAAACTAGAACCGATTTACAATGCTGTCTTACGTTTAGCTTTAGGTCTCCCAAGAAACACCCCGTTAGATTTATTAAGAGCAGAGTCCATGAATGGAAGAATTAATAATCGCCATAATTTCCTTTGCCAAAAATTTATAACTAAACAAATCGCATTAAAAAACTGGACACCGAATGCAAGATTATTTTGGGATATAAATAACATTTTTTATAAATATAGAGGAAAAGATATCAGTATTTTTCAAAAGACGATCAACCTGCTCCAAGAATTATGTATCTCTAAAGTAGATATTCTTCAATGGATCCAACCTCTTCCAATCTACGAAAATCGCAAAATAAACATCTATACTCATGAACTACCATTTCAAAACAAGGATCTTCCAGATGACATAGTACAAAGTATGTTTAATGGTTACATTCAGCCAAAATTTAATAACAATATCATAATAGCAACAGATGGTTCAAAAAATACTGATCAAACATCAATAGGAATTTTGATCCCTAAGAAAAAAGTTCGACAAAATTTCATACTGAAAGAAATGATTTCAATTTTCACAGCTGAAGCTATAGCCATATGGACTGCGTTAAAAATTGGGTTTCTGAAACAGAAAACTATATCATCCTGACGGACAGCTTATCAGTCCTAAAAAGTATCCAAAATATTAATAGAAAATCAAATACGATAATATTAAATTTAAGTTCAACTTAACATCAGTGCCTCCAAATAGCTCAATCAATTACATTCATTTGGGTACCAGCTCACAAGGAAATAGGGATTAATGAAGAAGTTGATAAATTAGCTAAAGCCTCTTCAGAGCCGGGGAATATTATTTCTTGGATAACTTGGGAAGACCTACAAACACATTTAAAAAAACACAAAAATAAAAGTGAAGAAATGTGGAAAAAGCGCAAAAGACATAAAAATTATTTTTATATTTCTCATCTTGAAAAATGGAATAGACAGGCAGCAAAAAATAGAAATACAGAAGTTTGAATCAATAAGTTGCGAGCTAAATAATTACCATTAAATGATATAAATTTCCTTTTTAAACAAACAGATTCTCCTTTGTGTGCAGATTGTAAAGTACCAGAAACTAGTGAACATTTTACATTAAACTGTATCAAATACAAATCATACCGTGAAATTTTGAAAAATTTTATCTCCAACCACGGAGAATGGTCTTATTCCTCAATAGCGAAATGTAAAACAATAGAGCGTGTTCAAAAAGTTGAAAATTTTTTGACATCAACCAATAGATTCTAAAATTTCAGCTAACAGTTTTTCAATACTCAACTTTCGTCAATCTCAGTTGAAGCATAAGGCGATAATTCAAACTACTGATGGACAATGCAATCACGAGCTGTACATTACAACTCAAAACTAAATCTGAAAACTAATCTAAATTTCATCGGAGCATAAGGCGTTGGCCAAGTCTCCAATATTACAGTGATATCACTGTACTGAACTGAACTGAATTGCTGTTGTGAGATGACGTTGTCACTTCAGGCTTAATAAAATGATATAACGAAGAACTGTTCGAATGCAAATGTTCTGAAGAACATTCTGAAACTAATAAACATAACATGGTGACAGAAATATAATTTATTTTATCGAATTGAAAAGATATCCACGTGCGTTATGGAAGCCTTCCAACCCCCTGCTCCACTGCAATTTTCGCTGGGAAATATGAAAGAAAAATGGCGAAAATGGAGGCCAGAACTGGAGAATTATCTGCTTACAACAGAAAAAGACGATCGAACAGATAAAATCCAAATTGAAATCCTGTTGAACTTATTGGGCAGTGAAGGACTTGAAATATACAACATTTTCAAGTTTGAATCGAAAGTGAATTTTTCGGAGGTTCTTTAAAAATTTGAAGAATATTGCTCACCACGACAGAATGTTGTTTATGAGCGTTATAAATTTTTTTCATGTGTCCAACTGGAGGGCAAAACAATTAAGACATATGTCACTCAGCTAAAGACCCTAGCATCCACGTGAGAGTTTACAGAGCAAGAAAATGGATTGATTTGAGACCACATCGTCTTGAGAACCAAAGACAGTGGGTTACAAGAACGACTCCTGCGGGAAAATAACCTCAATGTGGAAAAAGCGATCGAAATCGTCCGGGCAGCTGAAGCGAGCCGGAAATAAATCCGAAACATGAAGTACGATACAGCCACAATAAACTTCGTGAAAGAGAATCAGAACAAGCCTAAAACCCAGTACAACTGCAAAAAGTGTGGATGAAAACACAAGCCTCGAGAGTGTCCAGCGTTCGGGAAAATTTGTGCCAAGTGCAACAAGAAAAACCACTTTACTGCTAAATGTTTCCAGAGTTCAAAGAACATTCATGAAATGAACGTTCCTGAAAATGAACTGGCTTATATTGATTCTGTGAATGAAAATGAAACTAAATGAGCTATGAAAAATAGTACTGACTAATTTTAAGAATGTAGAAATGGTAAATGAAACAACTTGGTATAAAAATGTTTCATTAGTTGTAAATAATAAGTGTTTTGAGGTAAATTTTAAACTGGATACTGGAGCTGAAGTAAATATTTTCCGCTATATATTTTGAGTATGTTGAAAGTTAATCCAAAACTTAGTAAAACTAATATATATCTATCTACATATGGTAATTTTAATTCAAAGCCAAATGGTTCCCTTATAATTAATTGCTCTACTGATAAGCTCAAAAATGTTCCTTTGCCTTTCTATGTAGTAAATGTAAAATCCAAACCAATATTAAGGTTAAGAGGTTGAAAGGAATTAAAACTTATTGAAAGAATTGATACTGTTGAATGTAGTATAAGTAAAAATGAGTTAATTAAGCAATATAAAAATGTATTTACTGGGGTAAGAGAATTTCCAAATGAACCATACCACATTACTTTAAAAGATAATGCTGTACCACTAATTCATACACAAAGACGTGTTCCTCTGGCTTTGCAGCCAAAATTAAAAAGTACTTTAGATAGATTTGGAAAAAAAAAAGAATAGTGTCAAAAGTTAATAAGCCAACTGATTGGGTGCAAAGTTTAGTCATTATAGACATACCCAATGGGAATTTAAGATTATGTTTAGACCCTAGAGATCTTAAAAATGTAATTAAAAGAGAACATTTTATCAAATTCCTTGTACAGATGATATCCTTAGTAGATTAGAGGGCAAGAAAATATTTTCAGTTGTAGATTTGAAAGATGGTTTTTTGGCATGTACCTTTAGATGAAGTTAGCTCTGAAAATTGTACATTTAATACACTTTTTGGAAGGTACAAATTCTACAAAATGCCATTTGGTATAGTTTCTGCACCTGAGGTATTTCAAAAAAGAAATCAAAAGCTTTTTGGAGGTATTGAGGGAGTAGAGATATATTTTGATGGCATCATTGTTGCAGGATGTGATGAGGTTTCTCATGATGGAATGATGTCTAGAGTTCTTGAAAGAGCCAAATCGTTAAATATAAATTTTAATCCAGATAAACTACAATATAGGGTGTCTGAGGTAAAATAAGTAGGTCAAATTATATCTAAATCAGGTATAAAACCTGATCCAGATAACATAAAAGCAATTGTTGAGATGCCAACACCAAAATCAAAAACTGAAGTTAGGAGATTGTTGGGCATGATGAATTTTCTTTCAAAATTTATACCCAATGTATCTAAAGTTACTGCTCCATTAAGGGAAATCATTCATGACAATGTAGAATTTAATTGGGGAAAAGAATAAGAATTGTCCTTTGTAAACATTAAGGAATTGTTAGCTAAAGCTCCAATTTTAAAAGTTTTTAGTGTTAATGAGGAAATAGTAATACAATGTTATAGTTCAAAAGAGAGGCTAGGATCCTGTTTAATCCAAAAAGGTCAACCAGTATCATTTGTCTCACGCAGTTTAACAAACAGTAAGAAAAATTATGCACAGATTGAAAAAGAATTATTGGTAATTGTTTTCTCATTTGAGAAATACCATAATTTTGTATATGGACGTAAAGTTGTTTTACAGAGTGACCATAAGCTATTAATGGCAATTGTTAAGAAACCTATGCATAAAATATCTTCTAGAATGCAAAGAATGATTTTAAAATTATTAAAGTATGATTTTGAAATAAATTATGTACCAGGTAACCAAATGTTTCTCGCTGATACTTTATCACGAGCATTTCCTGTTAGTTAAATTGTAAGGGATGATCCTGAAATGCTAAATATTGTGCATACTATTTCAAACATTTACCCATGAGTGAAAAGAGACGTGTACAATTTAAAAAAGAAACTGAATTAGATCCAGAATTACAAATAGCTGTTAAATATATCAAAGAGGGTTGGCCTAAATCTTACAAAAATGTAGACAGTAGTGTAAAAACATATTATAAAATTAAAAATAACATTTATACTTAAAAAGGGTTGTTATTTAGCAATGAAAAACTAATTGTACCTTATAGTTTGAGAAAAGATATGCTACAACTAATTCATGAGGCTCACTTTGGGATAAAGAAGTGCAAGAAAAGAGTTAGAGAAATAATGTATTGGCCAGGGATGAACTCTGACATATAAACATTAGTATCACAATGTGTAATATGTGAAAAACTTTAAAAAGCTAATAGTAAAGAGCCATTGAAACTTCATACAATTCCCTATAGACCCCTTGAAAAGATAGGATTAGATATAATGGACTTGGGTAATAAAAGTTATATAGTTGTAATAGACTATTATTCAAAATGGATTGAAGTTGCCGAACTTGTAAATAAGAGTGCAGATGAGGTAATAATTAAACTTTAAACAATTTTCTCTAGATTTGGTGTTCCAAATATTGTAGTATCAGATAATATACCATTTAATAGTTATATTTATAAAAAGTTTGCAAATGATTGGGATTTTAACTATGCGTTCATTAGTCCTCATTACTCCCCAAGTAATGGAATGGTTGAAAAAGCAGTAGGAATTACTAAAAGCATTATGAAAAAGGCAAGGGAAGATAGACGAGATTATTTAGTAGGTTTAATGGAGTATAGAAACACCCCAATATCAGGTCTTGACCTATCTCCAGCTTAAACGATGTTTAATCGTAGATTAAAAACAAAATTACCGATCTCGAATAAAGAGTTAAATGTTGAATTATTTAATAACATTCGAGAAAAGTTAATAAAAAGGCAAAACGTTCGAAATATACATTATAAAACTGCTCATCCATTACCTGAACTTGAGACAGAAGATAATGTTAGAATACTAAATTTTAAAAACAAAACTTGGGAACTGGCTAAAATAGTTTCAAAGCATAAATTACATCCGAGGTCATATTTTGCTAAAACTCCGTCAGGCAATGTTTTAAGACGTAATAGAAAACATATAAGAAAATCAAGCATGCCCTTTAATATACAAACAGATCCCAGTGACATAAGTATTTTAAATTCTGATTCAGAAGTAATTGTAAATCCTCAAAATATACAGAACTGTAACGAGTCAGATTGTAATGTCCAAAGAAGAAGTAACCGTGTTTGTAAACCGCAATCTTATTTAAGTGACTATGTTATATGATTAATAAATTAAAGGTGAAGTCATGATAACTGTAACTGTGAATGGTTGCTTGTTTTAACTGTGTATTGTAATTGTATATGATTTCTTGTGTTGTGTTGCTGTTGTGAGATGACGTTGTCACCTCATGCTTAATAAAATGATATTATAACGAAGAACTAACTGTCTGAACGCTTCAAATGCAAATGTTCTGAAGAACATTCTGAAACTAATAAACATAACAATGATGATATAAGAGAGTTCACATTTTCGACTCATAATTTTTTAAAGAACTCTTTTACTCTTATAACTCTTATATTCTTTTATTCCTATATATTATTATAATTTTTATATTTTTATATTCTGATATTTTATGCAATGGGATGTGATCCCTGGGAGGGGTTATTAGGTCTTCTATATTTATGATTACGAGATGAAACTGAGGACGAAATTGCTCTTTTTATCCCTCTGTTTTGGTTCAGGGGTAGGTCTTTTATGGTCCCTATGTTCGGACCCCGGCAGAGAACGTTTTCTGCAAATTTTGGTCTTTTTAATATTTTTCCTGTCTCCTGATCCATTTGAATCTACTTTACGTTTCAATCTCGGATCCTCCCATCCGGCATTACCTTTGCTTGATTTGTGACCGTTATTCTGCTCACTCGAGGTTTTCCTAGATCCTTTGAATTTTCCTGGTTGCGATCTACTTGACCTATCACTCGACCTCTGTCCTTCATACAGTGTCTCAACATAACTGTCCGAACTAATCGTGTCGGATTGTCGTGGACGGTACACACGCACCTGGTCAATATTAACTGTTACCTTTTTAAACCTCTTTAAAATAATTATATTAATATTCCGAACCTCCAACACTCTATACGGCCCTTCAAACTTAGGCATAAACTTTCCAACCACTCTTCTACCCGCATCACTTATAAAATGAGTTTGTTCCAACACCAAATCATTTACTTTGATGTTGACTTTCCTCCTTTTCCGATTATAATATTTTTCCCAATGTTTGTGTTGTTTCCACCTATTCTGCCTTGCTTCATCGAATAATTTCTCAATGTTTCTTCCTACACATTGAGCACCTTTTGTGACATTTATTAATTTACTAAAATGTGTTGTAATCTTTCTACCTAAGAATAACTCAGCCGGAGTTTTATTTGTTGTTTCTTTCACTGAAGTGTGCAGCGCGAAAGCGAATTCATGAAGAAATCGGTCCCAGTTTTCGTGATTTTCTTTTACAAAAGAGGCTATCATCTGGACTAAATTGCGATTAACTCTTTCCGTTAAATTCGCCTGTGGCCTGTATGTTACCGTTTTCATATGTTTTATATCCAACCTGTGACTTAAGTGTTCAAATACCTCTGATATAAATTAGGGGCCGTTATCACTAATTAAAGAAATCGGAGCTCCGTAACGTGAAATATAATTCTCAAAAAAGGCGTTAGCTATGACCGGGGCCGAAGCTTTTCGTAAAGGAATAAGCTCACTCCACTTAGTGAAATGATCAGTTATTATTAATAAAAATCTATATCTTTCGGGTCGGGATGCGGGCCTAATAGGTCTAACGTTACAATTTCATTGGGGTAATTCGATACTATCGGAATTAAACGACCAATTGGTAGCGCGTTTTTGTAATTAAATTTTTGACACCGGTCACAGGTTGATACATATTCAAATATATATTTCCTCATATATAGAAAATAACATGTGTCGCGTAATTTTAAATAGGTATTCCTCTTTCCCAGATGGCCTGCTAATAGCAGATCGTGAAATTCTTTCATTATTGCTTCGCGAAGCGATCTAGGAATATACACTCTTAGTTCTTCAAGAGTTGTAGAATATTTCGCGTAAAAGAGTAGACCATCTATAAGTTTAAAATCCTGGGACCAACCCTCGCATATAGTCGCATTAATGGAACCGTCGTTTGGGTTTTCTAAATAACGATAGATATGTCCTAACTCAGGATCTTCCCTTTGCTCTCGAAAGAGTTGTTCTCGGGAGTTTAAGGCGAGGGCTCGAAGAGCTGCACTCGAAATTTGTGATCCATCCATATGTCCTACTGGATTCCTAGACAATACGTCCGCGACAACGTTTTGGACTCCCGAGCGATTTTCCCATTCTATGTTTAACTCGGATAACTTGAGTGCCCATCTAATCATTCGACTAGATAAGTTTTCCCCATTCGTTAGCTTTGTTAATGCCGCGTGATCTGTGATTACCTTCACCTGCAGGGATCCGAAATAAGTTTTAAACATATTCAAGGTCCATATCACCGCCAAACATTCGCGTTCAGTAACAGTATAGTTTCGTTCCGCTTTAAGAAGAAAGATATTAAATCGTTTATATTTCCTACCTACCCTCCCTCATACGCCTCACATTTTTTGTGGCGCAGGACCGGAGAACAAACACATGAACTCCATCACTAAGAGCTACAACTCCAGCCCTCACAAAATATTCAAAAGAAGAAAGATGTTAAATCGTTTATATTTCCCACCTACCCTCCCCTCCCTCATACTACTCACATTCTTTTGTGGCGCAGGACCGGAGAACCAACACATGACCTCAATAACCAAGAGCGAAAACTCCGGCCCTTATAAAATAATCAAAAGAAGAAACATAGTAAATTGTTTATATTTCCCACCTACCCTCACAAAATATTCAAAAGAAGAAAGATATTAAATCGTCATATTTCCACCCCCAACCTCATTCTTTTTTGTGGCGCAGGACCGGAGACCCAACACATGACCTCCATCACTAAGACCTACAACTCCAGCCCTCACAAAATATTCAAAAGAAGAAAGATGTTAAATCGTTTATATTTCCCACCTACCCTCCCTCATATCACCCACACTCTTTTGTGGCTCAGGACCGGAGAACCAACACATGACCTCCATAACCAAAAGCGAAAACTCCGGCACTTACAAAATATTCAAAAGAAGAAACATAGTAAATTGTTTATATTTCCCACCTACAATCCCTCATACCACCCACATTCTTTTGTGGATCAGGGCCAGAGAACCAAGACATGACCTCCATCACCAAGAGCGACAACTCCGGCCCTCACAAAATATTCAAAAGAAAATACATTAAATCGTTTATATTTCCCACCTACCCTCCGTCATACCACCCACATTCTTTTGTGGCGCAGGAACGGAGAACCAAAACATGACCTCCATCACCAAGAGCGACAACTCCGGCCTTCACAAAATATTCAAAAGAAAATATATTAAATCGTTTATATTTCCCACCTACCCTCCGTCATACCACCCACAATTCTTTTGTGGCGCAGGACAGGAGAACCAACACATGACCTCCATCACCACGAGCAACAACTCCCGACCTCACAAAATATTCAAAAGAAGAAAGATATTAAATCGTTTATATTTCCCACCGAGCCTCTCTCATACCACTCACATTCTTTTGTGGCGCAGACCGGAGAACCAACACATGACCTCCATCACCAAGAGCGACAACACCGGCAATCACAAAATATTCAAAAAAAAAAGAAATTAAATCGTTTATATTTCCCACCTACACTCCGTCATACCACCCACATTCTTTGTGGCGCAGGACAGGAGAACCAACACATGACCTTCATCACCATGAGCGAAAACTCCGGACCTCACAAAATATTCAAAAGAAGAAAGATATTAAATCGTTTATATTTCCCACCTACCCTCCCTCATACCACTCACATTCTTTTGTGGCGCAAACCGTAGAACCAACACATGACCTCCATCACCAAGAGCGACAAATCCGGCTCTTCAACTTATTCAAAAGAAGAGAGATATTAAATCGTTTATATTTCCCACCTACACTCCCTCATACCACTCACATTCTTTAGTGGCGCAGGACAGGAGAACCAACACATGACCTTCATCACCATGAGCGAAAACTCCGGACCTCACAAAATATTCAAAAGAAGAAAGATATTAAATAGTTTATATTTACCAACTAACCTCCCTCATTCCACTCACATTCTTTTGTGGCGCAAACCGTAGAACCAACACATGACCTCCATCACCAAGAGCGACAAATCCGGCTCTTCAACTTATTAAAAAAAGAGAGATATTAAATCGTTTATATTTCCCACCTACACTCCCTCATACCACTCACATTCTTTAGTGGCGCAGGACAGGAGAACCAACACATGACCTCCATCACCAAGAGCGACAAATCCGGCCCTCACAAAATATTCAAAAGAAGAAAGATATTAAATAGTTTATATTTACCAACTAACCTCCCTCATACCACTCACATTCTTTTGTGGTGCAGGACCGGTGAACCAACACATGACCTCCATCACCAACAACGACAAATCTAGCCATTACAAAATATTCTGAAGAAAAAAGATATTGAATCGTTTATATTTCCTTCTTTCCTCCCTCATTCCACCCACATTCTGTTGTGGCGCAGGACCGGAGAACCAACACCTGACCTCCATCACCAAGAACGAACACTCCGGCCATCACAAAATATTCAAAAGAAAAAAAGATTTTAAATCGTTTATATTTCCCACCTACCCTTCCTCATACCATTCACATTCTTTTGTGGCTCAGGACCGGAGAACAACACATGACCTCCATCCCCAAGAGCGACAATTCCGGCGCTCACAAAATATTAAAAAAAAAAAACATGTTAAATCGTTTATATTTCCCACCTACCCTCCTTCATACCACTCACATTATTTTGTGGTGCAGGACAGGGGAACCAACACATGACCTCCATCACCAAGAGCGACAACTCCGGCCCGTACAAAATATTTAAAAGAAAGATAGTAAATTGTTTATATTTCCCACCTACCCTCCCTCATACCACCCACATTCTTTTGTGGCTCACGTCCGGAGAACCAAAACATGACATCCATAATCAAGAGCGACAACTTCAGCCCTCACAAAATATTCAAAAGTAAATAGATTTTAAATCGTTTATATTTCCCACTTACCCTCCCTCATACCACCCACATTCTTTTGTGGCGCAGGACCGGAGAACCAACACATGACCTCCATCACCAAGAGCGACAACACCGGCAATCACAAAATATTCAAAAGAAAAAAGAAATTAAATCGTTTATATTTCCCACCTACACTCCGTCATACCACCCACATTCTTTGTGGCGCAGGACAGGAGAACCAACACATGACCTTCATCACCATGAGCGAAAACTCCGGACCTCACAAAATATTCAAAAGAAGAAAGATATTAAATCGTTTATATTTCCCACCTACCCTCCCTCATACCACTCACATTCTTTTGTGGCGCAAACCGTAGAACCAACACATGACCTCCATCACCAAGAGCGACAAATCCGGCTCTTCAACTTATTCAAAAGAAGAGAGATATTAAATCGTTTATATTTCCCACCTACACTCCCTCATACCACTCACATTCTTTAGTGGCGCAGGACAGGAGAACCAACACATGACCTTCATCACCATGAGCGAAAACTCCGGACCTCACAAAATATTCAAAAGAAGAAAGATATTAAATCGTTTATATTTCCCACCTACCCTCCCTCATTCCACTCACATTCTTTTGTGGCGCAAACCGTAGAACCAACACATGACCTCCATCACCAAGAGCGACAAATCCGGCTCTTCAACTTATTCAAAAGAAGAGAGATATTAAATCGTTTATATTTCCCACCTACACTCCCTCATACCACTCACATTCTTTAGTGGCGCAGGACAGGAGAACCAACACATGACCTCCATCACCAAGAGCGACAAATCCGGCCCTCACAAAATATTCAAAAGAAGAAAGATATTAAATAGTTTATATTTACCAACTAACCTCCCTCATACCACTCACATTCTTTTGTGGTGCAGGACCGGTGAACCAACACATGACCTCCATCACCAACAACGACAAATCTAGCCATTACAAAATATTCTGAAGAAAAAGATATTGAATCGTTTATATTTCCTTCTTTCCTCTCTCATTCCACCCACATTCTGTTGTGGCGCAGGACCGGAGAACCAACACCTGACCTCCATCACCAAGAACGAACACTCCGGCCATCACAAAATATTCAAAAGAAAAAAGATTTTAAATCGTTTATATTTCCCACCTACCCTTCCTCATACCATTCACATTCTTTTGTGGCTCAGGACCGGAGAACAACACATGACCTCCATCCCCAAGAGCGACAATTCCGGCGCTCACAAAATATTAAAAAAAAAAATGTTAAATCGTTTATATTTCCCACCTACCCTCCTTCATACCACCTCACATTATTTTGTGGTGCAGGACAGGGGAACCAACACATGACCTCCATCACCAAGAGCGACAACTCCGGCCCGTACAAAATATTTAAAAGAAAGATAGTAAATTGTTTATATTTCCCACCTACCCTCCCTCATACCACCCACATTCTTTTGTGGCTCACGTCCGGAGAACCAAAACATGACATCCATAATCAAGAGCGACAACTTCAGCCCTCACAAAATATTCAAAAGTAAATAGATTTTAAATCGTTTATATTTCCCACTTACCCTCCCTCATACCACCCACATTCTTTTGTGGCGCAGGACCGGAGAACCAACACATGACCTCCAGCACTAAGAGCTACAACTCCAGCCCTCACAAAATATTCAAAAGAAGGAAGATGTTGAATCGTTTTTATTTTCCACCTACCCTCCTTCATACCACTCACATTGTTTTGTGGAGCAGGACCGGAGAACCAACACATGACCTCCATACCAAGAGCGACAACTCAGGATATCACAAAATATTCAAAATAAGAAAGATATTAAATTGTTTATATTTCCCACCTACCCTCCGTCATACCACCCACATTCTTTGTGGCGCAGAACAGGAGAACCAACACATGACCTCCATAACCAAGAGCGACAACTCCATTCATCACAAAATATTCAAAAGAAAAAGATATTAAATCGTTTATATTTCCCACCTACCCTACCTCATACCACTCACATTTTTTGTGGCTTAGGACCGGAGAACAACACATGACCTCCATCCCCAAGAGCGACAAATTCCGGAGCTCACAAAATATTCAAAAGAAAAAACATGTTAAACGTTTATATTTCCCACCTACCCTCCCTCATACAACTTACATTCTTTTGTGGCGCAAAACCGGAGGACCAACACTTGACCTCCATCGCCAAGAGCGACAACACCGGCCCTCACAAAATATTCAAAAGAAGAAAGATGTTAAATCGTTTATATATCACACCTACCCTCCCTCATCATTCACATTCTTTTGTGGCGCAGGACCGGAGAACCAACACATGACCTCCAAAACCAAGAGCGACAACTCCGACCCTCACAAAATATTCAAAAGAAAAAAGATATTAAATCGTTTATATTTCCCACCTACCCTCCCTCTTACCTCCCAAATTCTTTTGTGGTGCAGGACCGGAGAACCAACACATGACCTCCATCGCCAAGAGCGACAACACCGGCCCTCACAAAATATTCAAAAGAAGAAAGATGTTAAATCGTTTATATATCACACCTACCCTCCTCATCATTCACATTCTTTTGTGGCGCAGGACCGGAGAACCAACACATGACCTCCATCACCAAGAGCGACAACTCCGGCCATCACAAAATATTCAAAAGAAGAAAATATATTAAATCGTTTATATTTCCCACCTACCCTCCTCATACCACCCAAATTCTTTTTGTGGCGCAGGACCGGAGAACCAACACATGACCTCCATCCCCAAGAGCGACAACTCCGGCCCTCACAAAATATTCAAAAGAAAAAGATTTTAAATCGTTTATATTTCCCACCTACCCTCCCTCATACCACTCACATTCTTTTGTGGCGCAGGACCGGAGAACCAACACATGACCTCCATCACCAAGAGCGACAACTCCGGCCCTCACAAAATATTCAAAAGAAAAAGATATTAAATCGTTTATATTTCCCACCTACCCTCCCTCATACCACCCACATTCTTTTGTGGCGCAGGACCGGAGAACCAACACATGACCTCCATCACCAAGAGCGACAAACTCCGGCCTCACAAAATATTCAAAAGAAGAAAAAAAGATATTAAATCGTTTATATTTCCCACCTACCTCCCCTCATACCACTCACATTCTTTTTGTGGCGCAGGACCGGAGAACCAACACATGACCTCCATCACCAAGAGCGACAAATCCGGCCTCACAAAATATTCAAAAGAAAAAGATATTAAATCGTTTATATTTCCCACCTACCCTCCCTCATACCACTCACATTCTTTTGTGGCGCAGGACCGGAGAACCAACACATGACCTTCATCACCATGAGCGAAAACTCCGGACCTCACAAAATATTCAAAAGAAGAGATACCATATTTCCCACACATGACCTCCATCCAACACAAGAGCGACAAATCCGGCTCTTCAAAATATTCAAAAAGAAGAAAGATATTAAATCGTTTATATTTCCCACCTACACTCCCTCATACCACTCACATTCTTTTGTGGCGCAGGACAGGAGAACCAACACATGACCTCCATCACCAAGAGCGACAAATCCGGCCCTCACAAAATATTCAAAAAGAAGAAAGATATTAAATCGTTTATATTTCCCACCTACACTCCCTCATACCACTCACATTCTTTTGTGGTGCAGGACCGGTGAACCAACACATGACCTCCATCACCAACAACGACAAATCTAGCCATTACAAAATATTCTGAAGAAAAAAGATATTGAATCGTTTATATTTCCTTCTTTCCTCCCTCATTCCACCCACATTCTTTTGTGGCGCAGGACCGGAGAACCAACACATGACCTCCATCACCAAGAACGAACACTCCGGCCATCACAAAATATTCAAAAGAAAAAGATTTTAAATCGTTTATATTTCCCACCTACCCTTCCTCATACCATTCACATTCTTTTGTGGCTCAGGACCGGAGAACAACACATGACCTCCATCCCCAAGAGCGACAATTCCGGCGCTCACAAAATATTAAAAAAAAAAACATGTTAAATCGTTTATATTTCCCACCTACCCTCCTTCATACCACTCACATTATTTTGTGGTGCAGGACAGGAGAACCAACACATGACCTCCATCACCAAGAGCGACAACTCCGGCCCGTACAAAATATTTAAAAGAAAAGATTTTAAATTGTTTATATTTCCCACCTACCCTCCCTCATACCACCCACATTCTTTTGTGGCTCACGTCCGGAGAACCAAAACATGACATCCATAATCAAGAGCGACAACTTCAGCCCTCACAAAATATTCAAAAGTAAATAGATTTTAAATCGTTTATATTTCCCACCACCCTCCCTCATACCACCCACATTCTTTTTGTGGCGCAGGACCGGAGAACCAACACATGACCTCCATCACCAAGAGCGACAACACCGGCAATCACAAAATATTCAAAAGAAAAAATAAATTAAATCGTTTATATTTCCCACCTACCCTCCTCATACCACCCACATTCTTTGTGGCGCAGGACAGGAGAACCAACACATGACCTCCATCACCATGAGCGAAAACTCCGGACCTCACAAAATATTCAAAAGAAGAAAGATATTAAATCGTTTATATTTCCCACCTACCCTCCCTCATACCACTCACATTCTTTTGTGGCGCAAACCGTAGAACCAACACATGACCTCCATCACCAAGAGCGACAAATCCGGCTCTTCAAAATATTCAAAAGAAGAGATATTAAATCGTTTATATTTCCCACCTACACTCCCTCATACCACTCACATTCTTTTGTGGCGCAGGACAGGAGAACCAACACATGACCTTCATCACCATGAGCGAAAACTCCGGACCTCACAAAATATTCAAAAGAAGAAAGATATTAAATCGTTTATATTTCCCACCTACCCTCCCTCATTCCACTCACATTCTTTTGTGGCGCAAACCGTAGAACCAACACATGACCTCCATCACCAAGAGCGACAAATCCGGCTCTTCAACTTATTCAAAAGAAGAGAGATATTAAATCGTTTATATTTCCCACCTACACTCCCTCATACCACTCACATTCTTTAGTGGCGCAGGACAGGAGAACCAACACATGACCTCCATCACCAAGAGCGACAAATCCGGCCCTCACAAAATATTCAAAAGAAGAAAGATATTAAATAGTTTATATTTACCAACTAACCTCCCTCATACCACTCACATTCTTTTGTGGTGCAGGACCGGTGAACCAACACATGACCTCCATCACCAACAACGACAAATCTAGCCATTACAAAATATTCTGAAGAAAAAAGATATTTAATCGTTTATATTTCCTTCTTTCCTCCCTCATTCCACCCACATTCTGTTGTGGCGCAGGACCGGAGAACCAACACCTGACCTCCATCACCAAGAACGAACACTCCGGCCATCACAAAATATTCAAAAGAAAAAAAAATTTTAAATCGTTTATATTTCCCACCTACCCTTCCTCATACCATTCACATTCTTTTGTGGCTCAGGACCGGAGAACAACACATGACCTCCATCCCCAAGAGCGACAATTCCGGCGCTCACAAAATATTAAAAAAAAATGTTAAATCGTTTATATTTCCCACCTACCCTCCTTCATACCACTCACATTATTTTGTGGTGCAGGACAGGAGAACCAACACATGACCTCCATCACCAAGAGCGACAACTCCGGCCCGTACAAAATATTTAAAAGAAAGATAGTAAATTGTTTATATTTCCCACCTACCCTCCCTCATACCACCCACATTCTTTTGTGGCTCACGTCCGGAGAACCAAAACATGACATCCATAATCAAGAGCGACAACTTCAGCCCTCACAAAATATTCAAAAGTAAATAGATTTTAAATCGTTTATATTTCCCACTTACCCTCCCTCATACCACCCACATTCTTTTGTGGCGCAGGACCGGAGAACCAACACATGACCTCCAGCACTAAGAGCTACAACTCCAGCCCTCACAAAATATTCAAAAGAAGGAAGATGTTGAATCGTTTTATTTTCCACCTACCCTCCTTCATACCACTCACATTGTTTTGTGGAGCAGGACCGGAGAACCAACACATGACCTCCATACCAAGAGCGACAACTCAGGATATCACAAAATATTCAAAATAAGAAAGATATTAAATTGTTTATATTTCCCACCTACCCTCCGTCATACCACCCACATTCTTTTGTGGAGCAGAACAGGAGAACCAACACATGACCTCCATAACCAAGAGCGACAACTCCATTCATCACAAAATATTCAAAAGAAAAAAGATATTAAATCGTTTATATTTCCCACCTACCCTCCTCATACCACTCACATTTTTTGTGGCTTAGGACCGGAGAACAACACATGACCTCCATCCCCAAGAGCGACAATTCCGGAGCTCACAAAATATTCAAAAGAAAAAACATATTAAATCGTTTATATTTCCCACCTACCCTCCCTCATACAACTTACATTCTTTTGTGGCGCAAACCGGAGAACCAACACATGACCTCCATCGCCAAGAGCGACAACACCGGCCCTCACAAAATATTCAAAAGAAGAAAGATGTTAAATCGTTTATATATCACACCTACCCTCCCTCATCATTCACATTCTTTTGTGGCGCAGGACCGGAGAACCAACACATGACCTCCAAAACCAAGACCGACAACTCCGACCCTCACAAAATATTCAAAAGAAAAAGATATTAAATCGTTTATATTTCCCACCTACCCTCCCTCTTACCGCCCAAATTCTTTTGTGGTGCAGGACCGGAGAACCAACACATGACCTCCATCGCTAAGAGCGACAACACCGGCCCTCACAAAATATTCAAAAGAAGAAAGATGTTAAATCGTTTATATATCACACCTACCCTCCCTCATCATTCACATTCTTTTGTGGCGCAGGACCGGAGAACCAACACATGACCTCCAAAACCAAGACCGACAACTCCGACCCTCACAAAATATTCAAAAGAAGAAAGATATTAAATCGTTCTATTTCCCACCTACCCTCCCTCTTACCGCCCAAATTCTTTTGTGGTGCAGGACCGGAGAACCAACACATGACCTCCATCGCCAAGAGCGACAACACCGGCCCTCACAAAATATTCAAAAGAAGAAAGATGTTAAATCGTTTATATTTCCACCTACCCTCCTCATACCACTCACATTCTTTTGTGGCGCAGGACCGGAGAACCAACACATGACCTCCATCACCAAGAACGACAACTCCGCCCTCACAAAATATTCAAAAGAAGAAAGATATTAAATCGTTTATATTTCCAACCTACCCTCCCTCATTCCACCCACATTCTTTTGTGGCGCAGGACCGGAGAACCAACACATGACCTCCATCACCAAGAACGAACACTCCGGCCATCACAAAATATTCAAAAGAAAAAAGATATTAAATCGTTTATATTTCCCACCTACCCTTCCTCATACCATTCACATTCTTTTGTGGCTCAGGACCGAAACAACACATGACCTCCATCCCCAAGAGCGACAATTCCGGCGCTCACAAAATATTAAAAAAAAACATGTTAAATCGTTTATATTTCCCACCTACCCTCCCTCATACCACTCACATTCTTTTGTGGCGCAGGACCGGAGAACCAACACATGACCTCCATCACCAAGAGCGACAACTCCGGCCCTCACAAAATATTCAAAAGAAAAAGATATTAAATCGTTTATATTTCCCACCTACCCTCCCTCATACCACCCACATTCTTTTGTGGCTCAGGACCGGAGAACCAACACATGACCTCCAGCACTAAGAGCTACAACTCCAGCCCTCACAAAATATTCAAAAGAAAGGAAGATGTTTAATCGTTTTTATTTTCCACCTACCCTCCTTCATACCACTCACATTGTTTTGTGGAGCAGGACCGGAGAACCAACACATGACCTCCATACCAAGAGCGACAACTCAGGATATCACAAAATATTCAAAATAAGAAAGATATTAAATTGTTTATATTTCCCACCTACCCTCCGTCATACCACCCACATTCTTTTGTGGAGCAGAACAGGAGAACCAACACATGACCTCCATAACCAAGAGCGACAACTCCATTCATCACAAAATATTCAAAAGAAAAAAGATATTAAATCGTTTATATTTCCCACCTACCGTTCCTCATTACATTCACATTCTTTTGTGGCTCAGGACCGGAGAACAACACATGACCTCCATCCCCAAGAGCGACAATTCCGGCGCTCACAAAATATTAAAAAAAAAACATGTTAAATCGTTTATATTTCCCACCTACCCTCCTTCATACCACTCACATTATTTTGTGGTGCAGGACAGGAGAACCAACACATGACCTCCATCACCAAGAGCGACAACTCCGGCACTTACAAAATATTTAAAAAGAAAGATAGTAAATTGTTTATATTTCCCACCTACCCTCCCTCATACCACCCACATTCTTTTGTGGCTCAGGACCGGAGAACCAAAAAATGACATTCATAATCAAGAGCGACAACTCCGGCCCTCACAAAATATTCAAAAAGAAAATATATTAAATCGTTTATATTTCCCACCTACCCTCCCTCATACCACCCACATTCTTTTGTGGCGCAGGACCGGAGAACCAACACATGACCTCCATCACCAAGAGCGACAACTCCGGCACCTCACAAAATATTCAAAAGAAAAAGATTTTAAATCGTTTATATTTCCCACCTACCCTCCCTCATACCACCCACATTCTTTTGTGGCGCAGGACCGGAGAACCAACACATGACCTCCATCACCAAGAGCGACAACTCCGGCCATCACAAAATATTCAAAAGAAGAAAGATATTAAATCGTTTATATTTCCCACCTACCCTACCCTCCCTCATACTACTCACATTCTTTTGTGGCGCAGGACCGGAGAACCAACACATGACCTCCATCACCAAGAGCGACAACTCCGGCCCTCACAAAATATTCAAAAGAAAAAGATATTAAATCGTTTATATTTCCCACCTACCCTCCCTCATACCACCACATTCTTTTGTGGCGCAGGACCGGAGAACCAACACATGACCTCCATCACCAAGAGCGACAACTCCGGCCTTCACAAAATATTCAAAAGAAAATATATTAAATCGTTTATATTTCCCACCTACCCTCCCTCATACCACTCACATTCTTTTGTGGCGCAGGACCGGAGAACCAACACATGACCTCAATAACCAAGAGCGAAAACTCCGGCCCTTATAAAATAATCAAAAGAAGAAACATAGTAAATTGTTTATATTTCCCACCTACCCTCCCTCATACCACCCACATTCTTTTGTGGCGCAGGACCGGAGAACCAACACATGACCTCCATCACCAAGAACGAACACTCCGGCCATCACAAAATATTCAAAAGAAAAAGATTTTAAATCGTTTATATTTCCCACCTACCCTTCCTCATACCATTCACATTCTTTTGTGGCTCAGGACCGGAGAACAACACATGACCTCCATCCCCAAGAGCGACAATTCCGGCGCTCACAAAATATTAAAAAAAAAACATGTTAAATCGTTTATATTTCCCACCTACCCTCCTTCATACCACTCACATTATTTTGTGGTGCAGGACAGGAGAACCAACACATGACCTCCATCACCAAGAGCGACAACTCCGGCCCTCACAAAATATTTAAAAGAAAGATAGTTAAATTGTTTATATTTCCCACCTACCCTCCCTCATACCACCCACATTCTTTTGTGGCTCACGTCCGGAGAACCAAAACATGACCTCCATCATCAAGAGCGACAACTCCAGCCCTCACAAAATATTCAAAAGAAAAAGATTTTAAATCGTTTATATTTCCCACCTACCCTCCCTCATACCACCCACATTCTTTTGTGGCGCAGGACCGGAGAACCAACACATGACCTCCATCACCAAGAGCGACAACTCCGGCCCATCACAATATATTGAAAAGAAAAACTATATTAAATCGTTTATATTTCCCAACTTCCCTCCGTCATTTCACGAACATTCTTTTGTGGCGCAGGGCCGGAGAACCAACACATGACATCCATCACCAAAAACGACAACTCCGGCCATCACAAAATATTCAGAAAAAAAAAGATATTGAATCGTTTATATTTCCCACCTTCCCTCCTTCATTCCACCCACATTCTTTTGTGGCGCAGGACCGGAGAACCAACACATGACCTCCATCACCAAGAACGAACACTCCGGCCATCACAAAATATTCAATAGAAAAAGATATTGAATCGTTTATATTTCCCACCTACCCTTCCTCATACCATTCACATTCTTTTGTGGCTCAGGACCGGAGAACAACACATGACCTCCATCCCCAAGAGCGACAATTCCGGCCTCACAAAATATTAAAAAAAAAAAAGATGTTAAATCGTTTATATTTCCCACCTACCCTCCTTCATACCACTCACATTATTTTGTGGTGCAGGACAGGAGAACCAACACATGACCTCCATCACCAAGAGCGACAACTCCGGCCCTCACAAAATATTCAAAAGAAAGATATATTAAATTGTTTATATTTCCCACCTACCCTCCCTCATACCACCCACATTCTTTTGTGGCTCAGGACCGGAGAACCAAAACATGACATCCATCAAAAGCGACAACTCAGCCCTCACAAAATATTCAAAAGAAATAGATTTTAAATCGTTTATATTTCCCACCTACCCTCCCTCATACCACCCACATTCTTTTGTGGCGCAGGACCGGAGAACCAACACATGACCTCCATCACTAAGAGCTACAACTCCAGCCCTCACAAAATATTCAAAAGAAAAAGATGTTTAAATCGTTTATATTTTCCACCTACCCTCCTTCATACCACTCACATTGTTTTGTGGAGCAGGACCGGAGAACCAACACATGACCTCCATCCCCAAGAGCGACAACTCCGGACATCACAAAATATTCAAAAGAAAAAGATATTAAATCGTTTATATTTCCCACCTACCCTCCGTCATACCACCCACATTCTTTTGTGGCGCAGGACCGGAGAACCAACACATGACCTCCATCACCAAGAGCGACAACTCCATTCATCACAAAATATTCAAAAGAAAAAAGATATTAAATCGTTTATATTTCCCACCTACCCTTCCTCATACCACTCACATTTTTTGTGGCTTAGGACCGGAGAACAACACATGACCTCCATCCCCAAGAGCGACAATTCCGGAGCTCACAAAATATTCAAAAGAAAAAAAAACATATTAAACGTTTATATTTCCCACCTACCCTCCCTCATACAACTCACATTCTTTTGTGGCGCAGGACCGGAGAACCAACACATGACCTCCATCGCCAAGAGCGACAACACCGGCCCTCACAAAATATTCAAAAGAAGAAAGATGTTAAATCGTTTATATTTCACACCTACCCTCCCTCATCACCACTCACATTCTTTTGTGGCGCAGGACCGGAGAACCAACACATGACCTCCAAAACCAAGAGCGACAACTCCGACCCTCACAAAATATTCAAAAGAAAAAGATATTAAATCGTTTATATTTCCCACCTACCCTCCCTCATACCACCCAAATTCTTTTGTGGTGCAGGACCGGAGAACCAACACATGACCTCCATCGCCAAGAGCGACAACACCGGCCCTCACAAAATATTCAAAAGAAGAAAGATGTTAAATCGTTTATATTTCCCACCTACCCTCCCTCATACCACTCACATTCTTTTGTGGCGCAGGACCGGAGAACCAACACATGACCTCCATCACCAAGAGCGACAACTCCGGCCCCTCACAAAATATTCAAAGAAAAAGATGTTAAATCGTTTATATTTCCCAACCTACCCTCCCTCATACCACCCACATTCTTTTGTGGCGCAGGACCGGAGAACCAACACATGACCTCCATCACCAAGAGCGACAACTCCGGCCCTCACAAAATATTCAAAAGAAAAAAAGATATTAAATCGTTTATATTTCCCCTACCTTCCTTCCGTTATTCCACCCACATTCTTTTGTGGCGCAGACCGGAGAACAACACATGACCTCCATCACCAAGAACGACAAATCCGGCCTCACAAAATATTCAAAAGAAAAAAAAGATATTAAATCGTTTATATTTCCCACCTACCCTCCTCATACCACTCACATTCTTTTGTGGCTCAGGACCGGAGAACAACACATGACCTCCATCACCAAGAGCGACAATTCCGGCCCTCAAAAATATTCAAAAAAAAAAGATATTAAATCGTTTATATTTCCCACCTACCCTCCCTCATACCACCCACATTCTTTTGTGGCTCAGGACCGGAGAACCAACACATGACCTCCATCACCAAGAGCGACAACTCCAGCCCTCACAAAATATTCAAAAGAAAAAGATGTTAAATCGTTTATATTTCCACCTACCCTCCCTCATACCACTCACATTCTTTTGTGGCGCAGGACCGGAGAACCAACACATGACCTCCATCACCAAGAGCGACAACTCCGGCCCTCACAAAATATTCAAAAGAAGAAAGATATTAAATCGTTTATATTTCCCACCTACCCTCCCTCATACCACTCACATTCTTTTGTGGCGCAGGACCGGAGACCCAACACATGACCTCCATCACTAAGACCTACAACTCCAGCCCTCACAAAATATTCAAAAGAAGAAAGATGTTAAATCGTTTATATTTCCCACCTACCCTCCCTCATACCACATTCTTTTTGTGGCGCAGGACCGGAGAACCAACACATGACCTCCATCACCAAGAGCGACAACTCCGGCCCTCACAAAATATTCAAAAGAAGAAAGATATTAAATCGTTTATATTTCCCACCTACCCTCCCTCATACCACCAAATTCTTTTGTGGTGCAGGACCGGAGAACCAACACATGACCTCCATCGCCCAAGAGCGACAACACTCCGGCCCTCACAAAATATTCAAAAGAAGAAAAAGATTTAAATCGTTTATATTTCCACACCTACCCTCCCTCATACCACCCACATTCTTTTGTGGCGCAGGACCGGAGAACCAACACATGACCTCCATCACCAAGAGCGACAACTCCGGCCCTCACAAAATATTCAAAAGAAAAAGATATTAAATCGTTTATATTTCCCACCTACCCTCCCTCATACCACCCACATTCTTTTGTGGTGCAGGACCGGAGAACCAACACATGACCTCCATCGCCAAGAGCGACAACTCCGGCCCTCACAAAATATTCAAAAGAAGAAAGATGTTAAATCGTTTATATTTCCCACCTACCCTCCCTCATACCACTCACATTCTTTTGTGGCGCAGGACCGGAGAACCAACACATGACCTCAATAACCAAGAGCGAAAACTCCGGCCCTTATAAAATAATCAAAAGAAGAAACATAGTAAATTGTTTATATTTCCCACCTACCCTCCCTCATACCACCCACATTCTTTTGTGGCGCAGGACCGGAGAACCAACACATGACCTCCATCACCAAGAGCGACAACTCCGGCCCTCACAAAATATTCAAAATAAAAAAGATATTAAAACGTTTATATTTCCCACCTTCCTTCCGTTATTCCACCCACATTCTTTTCTGGCGCATGACCGGAGAAAGAACACATGACCTCCATCACCAAGAACGACAAATCCGGCCTTTACAAAATATTCAAAAGAAAAAAGATATTAAATCGTTTATATTTCCCACCTACCCTCCTCATACCACCCACATTCTTTTGTGGCGCAGGACCGGAGAACCAACACATGACCTCCATCACCAAGAGCGACAACTCCGGCCCTCACAAAATATTCAAAAGAAAAAAGATATTAAATCGTTTATATTTCCCACCTACCCTCCTCATACCACCCACATTCTTTTGTGGCGCAGGACCGGAGAACCAACACATGACCTCCATCACCAAGAGCGACAACTCCGGCCCTCACAAAATATTCAAAAAAAAAAGATATTAAATCGTTTATATTTCCCACCTACCCTCCTCATACACCACATTCTTTTGTGGCGCAGGACCGAGAACCAACACATGACCTCCATCACCAAGAGCGACAACTCCGGCCCTCACAAAATATTCAAAAGAAAAAGATATTGAATCGTTTATATTTCCCACCTACCCTCCTTCCTACCACCCAAATTCTTTTGTGGTGCAGGACCGGAGAACCAACACATGACCTCCATCGCCAAGAGCGACAACACCGGCCCTCACAAAATATTCAAAAGAAGAAAGATGTTAAATCGTTTATATTTCACCTACCCTCCCTCATACCACTCACATTCTTTTGTGGCGCAGGACCGGAGAACCAACACATGACCTCCATCACCAAGAGCGACAACTCCGGCCCTCACAAAATATTCAAAAGAAAAAACATATTAAATCGTTTATATTTCCCACCTACCCTCCCTCATACCACTCACATTCTTTTGTGGCGCAGGACCGGAGAACCAACACATGACCTCCATCACCAAGAGCGACAACTCCGGCCCATCACAATATATTGAAAAGAAAAACTATATTAAATCGTTTATATTTCCCAACTTCCCTCCGTCATTTCACGAACATTCTTTTGTGGCGCAGGGCCGGAGAACCAACACATGACATCCATCACCAAAAACGACAACTCCGGCCATCACAAAATATTCAAAAAAAAAAGATATTGAATCGTTTATATTTCCCACCTTCCCTCCGTTATTCCACCTACATTCTTTTGTGGCTCAGGGCCGGAGAACAAACACATGACCTCCATCCCCAAGAGCGACAATTCCGGCCATCACAAAATATTCAAAAGAAAAAAAGATATTGAATCGTTTATATTTCCCACCTACCCTCCTTCCTACCACCCAAATTCTTTTGTGGTGCAGGACCGGAGAACCAACACATGACCTCCATCAGCCAAGAGCGACAACACCGGCCCTCACAAAATATTCAAAAGAAGAAAGATGTTAAATCGTTTATATATCCCACCTACCCTCCCTCATACCACTCACATTCTTTTGTGGCGAGGACCCTAGAACCAACACATGACCTCCATCACCAAGAGCGGCAACTCTGGCCCTCACAAAATATTCATAAGAAGAAAGATGTTAAATCGTTTATATTTCAAACCTACCCTCCCTCATACCACCCACATTCTTTTGTGGCGCAGGACCGGAGAACCAACACATGAACCTCCATCACCAAGAGCGACAAGTCCGGCCCTCACACGATATTTAAAATACAAAAGATATTAAAACCTTTATATTTCCCACCTTCCTTCCGTTATTCCACCCACATTCTTTTCTGGCGCATGACCGGAGAAAGAACACATGACCTCCATCACCAAGAACGACAAATCCGGCCTTTACAAAATATTCAAAAGAAAAAACATACTGAATCGTTTATATTTTCAACCTACCCTCCCTCATACCACTCACATTCTTTTGTGGCGCAGGACCGGAGAACCAACACATGACCTGCATCACGAAGAGCGACAACTCCGGACCATCACAATATATTGAAAAGAAAAACTATATTAAATCGTTTATATTTCCCAACTTCCCTCCGTCATTTCACGCACATTCTTTTGTGGCGCAGGGCCGGAGAACCAACACATGACCTCCATCACCAAAAACGACAATTCCGGAGCTCACAAAATATTCAAAAGAAAAAACATGTTAAATCGTTTATATTTCCCACCTACCCTTTCCATACCACCCACATTCTTTTGTAGCGCAGGACTGGAGAACCAACACATGACTTCCATCACCAAGAGCGACAACTCCGGCCCTCTAAAATATTCAAAAGAAAAAGATATTAAATCGTTTATATTTCCCACCTACCCTCCCTCATACAACTCACATTCTTTTGTGGCGCAAACCGTAGAACCAACACATGACCTCCATAACCAAGAGCGACAAATCCGGCCCTCACAAAATATTCAAAAGAAGAAAGATATTAAATAGTTTATATTTACCAACTAACCTCCCTCATACCACTCATATTCTTTTGTGGTGCAGGACCGGTGAACCAACACATGACCTCCATCACCAACAACGACAAATCTAGCCATTACAAAATATTCTGAAGAAAAAAGATATTGAATCGTTTATATTTCCTTCTTTCCTCCCTCATTCCACCCACATTCTTTTGTTGCACAGGACCGGAGAACCAACACATGACCTCCATCACCAAGAACGAACACTCCGGCCATCACAAAATATTCAAAAGAAAAAAGATTTTAAATCGTTTATATTTCCCACCTACCCTTCCTCATACCATTCACATTCTTTTGTGGCTCAGGACCGGAGAACAACACATGACCTCCATCCCCAAGAGCGACAATTCCGGAGCTCACAAAATATTCAAAAGAAAAAACATATTGAATCGTTTATTTTTTCCACCTACCCTCCCTCATACCACTCACATTCTTTTGTGGCGCAGGACCGGAGAACCAACACATGACCTCCATCACCAAGAGCGACAACTCCGACCCTCACAAAATATTCAAAAGAAAAAGATATTAAATCGTTTATATTTCCCACCTACCCTCCCTCATACACCCAAATTCTTTTGTGGTGCAGGACCGGAGAACCAACACATGACCTCCATCGCCAAGAGCGACAACACCGGCCCTCACAAAATATTCAAAAGAAGAAAGATGTTAAATCGTTTATATTTCCCACCTACCCTCCCTCATACCACTCACATTCTTTTGTGGCGCAGGACCGGAGAACCAACACATGACCTCCATCACCAACAACGACAAATCCGGCCATCACAAAATATTCAAAAGAAAAAAGATATTAAATCGTTTATATTTCCCACCTTCCCTCCGTCATTCCACCCACATTCTTTTGTGGCGCAGGACCGGAGAACCAACACATGACCTCCATCACCAAGAACGAACACTCCGGCCATCACAAAATATTCAAAAGAAAAAAGATATTAAATCGTTTATATTTCCCACCTACCCTCCCTCATACCACTCACATTCTTTTGTGGCTCAGGACCGGAGAACAACACATGACCTCCATCCCCAAGAGCGACAATTCCGGCCTCACAAAATATTCAAAAAAAAAAGATGTTAAATCGTTTATATTTCCCACCTACCCTCCTTCATACCACTCACATTATTTTGTGGTGCAGGACAGGAGAACCAACACATGACCTCCATCACCAAGAGCGACAACTCCGGCCCTTACAAAATATTTAAAAGAAAGATAGTAAATTGTTCATATTTCCACCTACCTTCCCTCATACCACCCACATTCTTTTGTGGCTCAGGTCCGGAGAACCAAAACATGACATCCATAATCAAGAGCGACAACTCCAGCCATCACAAAATATTCAAAAGAAGAAAGATATTAAATCGTTTATATTTCCCACCTACCCTCCCTCATATTACCCACATTCTTTTGTGGCTCAGGACCGGAGAACCAACACATGACCTCCATCACTAAGAGCGACAACTCCGGCCCTCACAAAATATTCAAAAGAAAAGATGTTAAATCGTTTATATTTCCCACCTACCCTCCCTCATACCACCCACATTCTTTTGTGGCGCAGGACCGGAGAACCAACACATGACCTCCATCACCAAGAGCGACAACTCCGGCCCTCACAAAATATTCAAAAGAAGAAAGATATTAAATCGTTTATATTTCCCACCTACCCTCCCTCATACCACTCACATTCTTTGTGTGGCAGGACCGGAGAACCAACACATGACCTCCATCACCAAGAGCGACAACTCCGGCCCTCACAAAATATTCAAAAGAAAAAAAGATATTAAATCGTTTATATTTCCCACCTACCCTCCCTCATACCACTCACATTCTTTTGTGGCGCAGGACCGGAGAACCAACACATGACCTCCATCACCAAGAGCGACAACTCCGGCCCTCACAAAATATTCAAAAAAAAAGATATTAAATCGTTTATATTTCCCACCTACCCTCCCTCATTCCACCCACATTCTTTTGTGGCGCAGGACCGGAGAACCAACACATGACCTCCATCACCAAGAACGACAACTCCGGCCCTCACAAAATATTCAAAAGAAAAAGATATTAAATCGTTTATATTTCCCACCTACCCTCCCTCATACCACCCACATTCTTTTGTGGCGCAGGACCGGAGAACCAACACATGACCTCCATCACCAAGAGCGACAACTCCGGCCCTCACAAAATATTCAAAAGAAAAAGATATTAAATCGTTTATATTTCCCACCTACCCTCCCTCATACCACCCACATTCTTTTGTGGCGCAGGACCGGAGAACCAACACATGACCTCCATCACCAAGAGCGACAACTCCGGCCCTCACAAAATATTCAAAAGAAGAAAGATGTTAAATCGTTTATATTTCCCACCTACCCTCCCTCATACCACTCACATTCTTTTGTGGCGCAGGACCGGAGAACCAACACATGACCTCCATCACCAAGAGCGACAACTCCGGCCCTCACAAAATATTCAAAAGAAAAAGATATTAAATCGTTTATATTTCCCACCTACCCTCCCTCATACCACTCACATTCTTTTGTGGCGCAGGACCGGAGAACCAACACATGACCTCCATCACCAAGAGCGACAACTCCGGCCCTCACAAAATATTCAAAAGAAAAAAGATATTGAATCGTTTATATTTCCCACCTACCCTCCGTCATACCACCCACATTCTTTTGTGGCGCAGACCGGAGAACCAACACATGACCTCCATCACCAAGAACGACAACTCCGGCCATCACAAAATATTCAAAAGAAAAAAACATATTAAATCGTTTATATTTCCCACCTACCCTCCTCATACCACTCCACATTCTTTTGTGGCGCAGGACCGGAGAACCAACACATGACCTCCATCACCAAGAGCGACAACTCCGGCCCTCACAAAATATTCAAAAGAAAAAAGATATTAAATCGTTTATATTTCCCACCTACCCTCCCTCATACCACCCACATTCTTTTGTGGCGCAGGACCGGAGAACCAACACATGACCTCCATCACCAAGAGCGACAACTCCGGCCCTCACAAAATATTCAAAAGAAAAAGATATTAAATCGTTTATATTTCCCACCTACCCTCCCTCATTCCACCCACATTCTTTTGTGGCGCAGGACCGGAGAACCAACACATGACCTCCATCACCAAGAACGACAACTCCGGCCATCACAAAATATTCAAAAGAAAAAGATATTGAATCGTTTATATTTCCCACCTACCCTCCTTCCTACCACCCACATTCTTTTGTGGCGCAGGACCGGAGAACCAACACATGACCTCCATCACCAAGAGCGACAACTCCGGCCCTCACAAAATATTCAAAAGAAAAAAGATGTTAAATCGTTTATATTTCCCACCTACCCTCCCTCATACCACTCACATTCTTTTGTGGCGCAGGACCGGAGAACCAACACATGACCTCCATCACCAAGAGCGACAACTCTGGCCCTCACAAAATATTCAAAGAAAAAGATGTTAAATTTTATATTTCAAACCTACCCTCCCTCATACCACCCACATTCTTTTGTGGCGCAGGACCGGAGAACCAACACATGAACCTCCATCACCAAGAGCGAAAAGTCCGGCCCTCACAAGATATTCAACATACAAAAGATATTAAAACCTTTATATTTCCCACCTTCCTTCCGTTATTCCACCCACATTCTTTTCTGGCGCATGACCGGAGAACCAAACACATGACCTCCATCACCAAGAACGACAAATCCGGCCTTTACAAAATATTCAAAAGAAAAAAGATATTAAATCGTTTATATTTCCCACCTACCGTTCCTCATTACATTCACATTCTTTTGTGGCTCAGGACCGGAGAACCAACACATGACCTCCATCTCCAAGAGCGACAATTCCGGCCCTTAAAAAATATTTAAAAAAAAGATAGTAAATTGTTTATATTTCCTCCATCATAATCAAGAGCGACAACTCCAGCCCTCACAAAATATTCAAAAGAAGAAAGATGTTAAATCGTTTATATTTTCCACCTACCCTCCTCATACCACTCACATTCTTTTGTGGCGCAGGAAGAACCAACACATGACCTCCATACCCAAGAGCGACAACTCCGAACAAAATATTCAAAATATTAAATCGTTTATATTTCCCACCTACCCTCCTCATACCACTCAAATTCTTTTGTGGTGCAGGACCGGAGAACCAACACATGACCTCCATCGCCAAGAGCGACAACACCGGCCCTCACAAAATATTCAAAAGAAGAAAGATGTTAAATCGTTTATATTTCCACCTACCCTCCCTCATACCACTCACATTCTTTTGTGGCGCAGGACCGGAGAACCAACACATGACCTCCATCACCAAGAGCGACAACTCCGACCCTCACAAAATATTCAAAAGAAGAAAGATATTAAATCGTTTTATTTCCCACCTACCCTCCCTCTTACCGCCCAAATTCTTTTGTGGTGCAGGACCGGAGAACCAACACATGACCTCCATCGCCAAGAGCGACAACACCGGCCCTCACAAAATATTCAAAAGAAGAAAGATGTTAAATCGTTTATATTTCAAACCTACCCTCCTCATCATTCACATTCTTTTTTGTGGCGCAGGACCGGAGAACCAACACATGACCTCCAAAACCAAGACCGACAACTCCGACCCTCACAAAATATTCAAAAGAAGAAAGATATTAAATCGTTTTATTTCCCACCTACCCTCCCTCTTACCGCCCAAATTCTTTTGTGGTGCAGGACCGGAGAACCAACACATGACCTCCATCGCCAAGAGCGACAACACCGGCCCTCACAAAATATTCAAAAGAAGAAAGATGTTAAATCGTTTATATATCACACCTACCCTCCCTCATCATTCACATTCTTTTGTGGCGCAGGACCGGAGAACCAACACATGACCTCCAAAACCAAGAGCGACAACTCCGACCCTCACAAAATATTCAAAAGAAAAAGATATTAAATCGTTTATATTTCCCACCTACCCTCCCTCTTACCGCCCAAATTCTTTTGTGGTGCAGGACCGGAGAACCAACACATGACCTCCATCGCCAAGAGCGACAACACCGGCCCTCACAAAATATTCAAAAGAAAAAGATGTTAAATCGTTTATATATCGCACCTACCCTCCCTCATACCACTCACATTCTTTTGTGGCGCAGGACCGGAGAACCAACACATGACCTGCATCACCAAGAGCGACAACTCCGGCCCCTCACAATATATTGAAAAGAAAAACTATATTAAATCGTTTATATTTCCCAACTTCCCTCCGTCATTTCACGCACATTCTTTTGTGGCGCAGGGCCGGAGTACCAACACATGACCTCCATCACCAAAAACGAACACTCCGGCCATCACAAAATCTTCAGAAGAAAAAAGATATTGAATCGTTTATATTTCCCACCTTCCCTCCGTTATTCCACCTACATTCTTTTGTGGCTCAGAACCGGAGAACAACACATGACCTCCAACCCCAAGAGCGACAATTCCGGAGCTCACAAAATATTCAAAAGAAAAAACATAATAAATCGTTTATATTTCCCACCTACCCTACCTCATACCACTCACATTTTTTTTGTGGCTCAGGACCGGAGAACAACACAAGACCTCCATCCCCAAGAGCGACAATTCCGGAGCTCACAAAATATTCAAAAGAAAAAACATATTGAATCGTTTATTTTTTCCACCTACCCTCCCTCATACCACTCACATTCTTTTGTGGCGCAGGACCGGAGAACCAACACATGACCTCCATCACCAAGAGCGACAACTCCGGCCCTCACAAAATATTCAAAAAAAAAGATATTAAATCGTTTATATTTCCCACCTTCCCTCCTTCATTTCACGAACATTCTTTTGTGGCGCAGGGCCGGAGAACAAACACATGACCTCCATCACCAAGAACGACAACTCCGGCCATCACAAAATATTCAAAAAAAAAGATATTGAATCGTTTATATTTCCCACCTACCCTCCTTCCTACCACCCAAATTCTTTTGTGGTGCAGGACCGGAGAACCAACACATGACCTCCATCACCAAGAGCGACAACACCGGCCCTCACAAAGTATTCAAAAGAAGAAAGATGTTAAATCGTTTATATATCCCACCTACCCTCCTCATACCACTCACATTCTTTTGTGGCGCAGGACCCTAGAACCAACACATGACCTCCATCACCAAGAGCGGCAACTCTGGCCCTCACAAAATATTCATAAGAAGAAAGATGTTAATTTTTTTATATTTCAAACCTACCCTCCCTCATACCACCCACATTCTTTTGTGGCGCAGGACCGAGAACCAACACATGCATCACCAAGAGCGAAAAGTCCGGCCCTCACAAGATATTCAACATACAAAAGATATTAAAACCTTTATATTTCCCACCTTCCTTCCGTTATTCCACCCACATTCTTTTGTGGCGCATGACCGGAGAAAGAACACATGACCTCCATCACCAAGAACGACAAATCCGGCCTTTACAAAATATTCAAAAGAAAAAAAAAGATATTAAATCGTTTATATTTTCCACCTACCCTCCTCATACCACTCACATTGTTTTTTGTGGCTCAGGACCGGAGAACCAACACATGACCTCCATCCCCAAGAGCGACAACTCCGGCCACCACAAAATATTCAAAATAAGAAAGATATTAAATCGTTTATATTTCCCACCTACCCTTCCTCATACCACTCACTTTTTTGTGGCTTAGGACCGAGAACCAAAATGACCTCCATCACCCAAAGCGACAACTCCGACCCTCACAAAATATTCAAAAG